>KZ062023.1:128431-177673 GCA_002091835.1 Anopheles maculatus
TTTTTTTTTTCTGCAGGAACTGGCGTTCTTTACTAACCCCGGTAACCTCCGGCTTGTGTAGGGGGATGTATATTGTAGATCTTGTTTCGATTGCTAAACCCGATCGACAGATCCGTGTTTAGTTTGCTTACAGGTCAGCAGAGGAATTTCCCTGATGACAACCAAACAACCTGTTGTGTGTACGTTCTAAGAGGTCTAGGGATGCAGGATCTAGAGGCAGAGCTGTGTCTTGTGTGGTGCAATCACACTTCACTTTCGATTGGACCGGACGGTGCCCAACTGGAGCTGGTGGTTGATTACAACTGCGCGACAGTAACGTCAAACCCATTCGGCCAACAGAAATGGCCAGTCCGGTCCCAACGCGTATCTGGTTCAAGGTTGCACTGAATATGCGGTAAACAAAGCGTGTGGAGCGTGAAAGTTGTCCCTGCGTCGAGCCTTCTGCACGCGGTGAGTGTGCATGTCCGCTGATCTTGCCGAGAGTGTTTCACCGGTTAAGCAATGCCGTAATCGAACAGATACGCCGAGACGTATCAATAGCGCTAGCCTGCACCGAACCAACCACCAAAGGGTGTAGACCCTTTCCGCTAGGGTCTCCGGGCTACAGCAGACAGCAAAAATTGCTTCGTGCTAACATTTAAATCCCTCGCTGCTAGCACGCGATCCCATTCGAACATATTAGATTTGATTTAATCGTAAACTGTAAGCATTTAGCCGGGGCCCGTGTGGATAAAGTTCAGGTAAAAAGAACGCCGCCAAATGCACGCGGGCGAACGCGGTTGGAATTCTTATTGTCAGCATGCAATAAACGATAGGAACGTTGGCGTCCTTTTATGGGTATTTGAAAGAAAAAAGGTACAGAAGGCAGGTGAAATATTTCATAACACGCTTCTGGGGTAAGAAAAGCCATTAAGTTGCTTTGCATGTTGCTCTATTTGCGGGAACGAATAAAACAAAGCAAAAAAAAGCAATCTAATCATGTGAATTTTCTCCTTGAACACATCAAATTCTTGGGACCATTCGCTGTGAAATGGTTCGTAAATTTCACACCATAAAAACCAATAAACTCCAATCTAATCATGTGAATTTTCTCCTTGAACACATCAAATTCTTGGGACCATTCGCTGTGAAATGGTTCGTAAATTTCACACCATAAAAACCAATAAACTCACGTTAATTTGGCCCATTTGAGGCAGCGTGGTACCGTATGCCTTTCTTTAACTCCCTCTATCTCTCTTTACCCATGGAGCAGTAATCAAGTTTAATCGATTTATGCTCAAATGCTGCGTGTATCGCGCTAATGGGAGTTACCACGGGGGAAATGCACCCAGTTCGTGAGTTATGCAAAACCGAAATGCGTTTTGGTAGATTACTTTTTTTTTTGGACGAGAAGATTTTTATAACTGCTCCCGGTCGGTCTGATTATGATGGTAGTTTTTGGGTAGTGTCTGATTGCAACCGTTGCTGCTACACTACAGAGACCGATTTGGTTCGTGTTACCTGCTGTGTGCTTGCTAATGGGGCACAAGGTGTTAAGAGCAATTAAAAGTTACCGGCGAAGAGAAATTCATTACGCGAGATTTTTATTGGCTAATCAAATGTCGTGCTTTTTGTTTTCTTCTCTCGCACATCTTTTCGTTATGCTGCTGTGTTACGTATTGACTGTGTCTTAAACACGTAAAGATGTTTCAAACACACGAAATTATCTCATTTTTCCTGCTACTTCTTCTTTTCACTCTCATCGTTCTTAATGTGTCTTTGGTGTTTCCTTTTGAAATAACGTGCAAGGTGTTGGAGAAATTTCGCAACACCTAATGGTAGTCGAAGGTTATCCGGACTCGATAGAAACGAGCAAATTAAGCAATTTAAAAGCTGGTAAAAGCAAATGCAATATGTTTAGAGCATTTAATAACGGTGCAGCGAAGGAAACTTGAATTGAAAACAAAAGTCACAGAACTGTTGGTAGCACGATGTTTCACCTTTATTAACTGCAAACGTTATGGATTGTAGCCTATTAGCAATTGGCACATAATTGTTGTCTTTTTCTGTCTGTAATGACAGTGTTTAGCACGCTTTAGTGTTTAATTTGCGATTTTTCAACACGAATGTTTTCGGGAGATTAGAGTTGCAAACTTGAGGTGTCGAGGATTTCTTCAACACATGATCACCCCAACCAATTTGTATTTAATCATTTTCAAAACATTGAAATAGAATTTGTAATGTAAACATTTTTAATAAGAAGTCTTTTTTCTGCTTTAAGATAACCAAGAATAGTTCAAGAATAATTCTTGGAGTATCAAATACAATGAAACGTTAAAAGAACAAGTGTTTATTTTTAATCAAATAAGTATTGACTGCTATAAAAAAGTTAGAATCTCATCGATTTTTGAAGTCTACTAAGTAGACATGAAGCGACATGTAGTACTAGATACCATAAAAGTAAATTCTTACTCTTCCAACTTCTCGTCTAGTTCGCTTCTCGCTCTTCAATCATTTCAAACAACCTTTAGCACACACTTGTAATGAGCTTCGCGCTAGGAGTAGTCGTTCTCCTGCACATTGATTAAATTGCTACTAAAGGCGAGCGCGAGATCCCGACCGTCACATCGACGCTGGGTAGGCAAATATGCGTCCGGATGTGGTCAATTAACGATCGTGGCCGATAGCATTTGCTAAGTGCCGTGCTGCACTGTTGGTGGTCAACCGTGCGGCCCAGAGTACCCTAGTCGCCTAGCCGGATATTGCCACTGCTGCTCGAGATCTAGTTTTGGAACGGCGTTTGGAAAGGCGTTGTCGTACGGACAGAAATCAGGAATCGATGCGGAACCGGACTGCCCAGTTTCACTTACCGCTAGCCATATTTCTTTTCTTCTACCGAGCGCATGTTTTACAACGAGCGTAATCTAATAAATGGACGAAAAATGGAACTGTTTGTTTAACGTTTCACCCAACCACTAACGCCCAGAGGGTAGCAATTAAGTGGCTTTACATTCGTTTCTCTCTCTCTCTCTTTGCGAACGATTGTAAAGCTTATATTATACCCAAGCCTAAGCCCTGGAGCTGATTGTCTATTTGCTGTTTAGACAACCTTTGTATAAATCTCACCCGTGCGATGTTTATTCATAAGTTCCTTCTTAAAAAAACAAAACCGCAACAACAAAAAAGGAAGTTAAATCATTCGGTACCAGATAAAAAGGAGCAGATAATCAGCCGCGAAACTTACCTATCGGAATGATAAAACTGGAGCTACCATTTTAATGACCGTGCAATGGGCAGGAGAACTGGTTTACCACAAGGAAAACAACACTGCCAATTTGTTTTGCGTGCCACGGGGGGGTTTTTTTTTTGGGGTGGTATTTTACCTCCTTTATGCTTGCATGACGCAGCCTTCGGACGGTCGGGTTATGAGTATCGGAGTAGCATGTGAGGGAAAGCTTCATAAATCGGTTGGCCTAGAAAAAATCGGTTGCAAACGGTCGGTGTTATGTTCAGACAGTCGCACATACGAGGGCCAAATTTTCGTCTCGGTGACTAGCGAAAATCATAGCGTCCTCCCTTGGGGGGAGAGGGTGAAGGGGGAAAGATAGCGAGCAGAAAGAAAGCAGAAGTCGAAAACGCAATTTTGAGCCTGCTACTGATTTATGGTGCGGTGTGATTGTTGGTTCGCAACAATTGGAAAAAGATGACTTAATCAGCAGACAGACTGGAGTACATTAAGCAATTCAGCAATGCTCCAATAACACGGGAAACAAGTCTGCGGGGCTAGTGGCTAGTGGGTCATGCTAAACTGCCGAAGGCTAATTGGGTGTTGAACACGAAAGACTGGACCAGTTAGTAGTAAATCAAATGCACCTCCACAAAGCACAGCATTCCAATGTCAACTTCCAACGTCCTATATCATTCTGGGTACACGCCTTTGTTTACTACAGATCTAGCAGACTATGCCACTTACTTTGTAGTACAATGTACGAGTTCCTGTGACTGGAGCGAGAAGTAGTGAAAAAGCTGCCGTAACTAGTTTATATCGGATGTCCCGATTCTTGATTGTCGTAGCACACTAGGCGTGTACCGCAGGAGTTGCTGCAAATCGTACGGTTTTGCATGTTTACTCCACTGAGCAAAACCGGTCAAGTTCAGCGTGCAACATTTCCGTACCCTGGGTCAAACTGGGCCATGTGCCGTTGGCTGTTTTGAGCGGTTTTGATGGCGACCTGCAGTGCCCGAAACGAGAAAAACCGATCCAGTACTCGGCGTCCTGGTTGCGTACAGGCAAGAATTTGACACCTGTCAGATGCAACAAAATGAAGGAAAAAGTGGTTCCTCGGTCGGTGTGATGATTTTCAAGCTCCAATCTGACGTGATTCCATGTTTTGAAATGAAGTGTGTTTGACGCGTTAAAATGATAGACGCTTTGTTTACTTTTTTTTTTTGGGTTCTGAGTTTCGTTCACGTTCCAACAGGCAAGATTACTCTGTATAGAACGTTCAACAGGAGAACGAAACGATGAAGCACAAGGAGACAGAAAAACGCTAGACCTGACCTAACTCAATAATGCCGGTTTGGCGAACCAGAATGTCCAAATGAAATAAATTCCGTTGCGCCCGCTTTAGCCGTACGGCATCAAATGTCAGCTATAGCAGACGTACGGAACAGCATCCAAAAGTAGGCGTTGTGTCGTCAACGCGAGACGACCGGACACGGAACCGGCCGAGAAGTCCCACTGACACAATTAACGTTTTGGCTAGGCAGTGTCGGTCCGGCCGGTCGGTGTCTGTTCCATATTTTGACGTTTTTCCGTTCGCCAGCATGAAAAACCTGTTTGTTTCGGGAGCCGTTAGTGTCCAGAACCACCGCTCGAGTAACGGAGGATCGATCGACGCGATGGTGGTGAGTTGATGAACTTATTCAGCGTCAGCGATAGCAATCTGGTGTGTGTGTGTGTGAATGTGTGTTTAACTTTTATTGAAGAAAAATGGAATTTTTCGTGGCGTGCAGAGCATGGTGTGTTTCTTAGTGTGGAAGCACCGTTATTGATTTGGGATTTTTTTATTGAATTGGAACTTCGAAACTGGTAGGAAAGTGAGAGACTAAGAGAAAACTGAACTGAGGGAAGCAGAAGAACTGTATTAATTATCAGAAACACAAGCAACGAAATCAAAGTGTTAATAAGTTTAACTTTTTAGCAGCTTACACACGGAGTATCTTTGACCGTATGACCATTCTCCAATTCTTTTCGTTTCCGTGTTCTCTCGATCTCTCGCTCTTTATCACACTCATGTATCGATGTTGGCTCATTAAAACGCTATTGATTTTTATCCTCATTAGTGTCGATTGATGCGAAAAAAAGGGAAAAGCATACCATCTTAAACACCCGGTGCAGTCAGGTGTGTGTGTGTAGAAAAATACAAACAAACAAAAAGGCTCACACACGCTGACTCGAAAAATAGATAAATAAAGCTGCGTTCCGTTTCTGCTTCCACGCGGTTGTGCGCGGTGTCATCCGATATGCATATTCATGAGTTGATTTGGAACGAGCCAGCAGCAGCAGTCAGATCGTGGAGAAAGAGTTTTGCAAACAGAAGGAAGATGTTTGCGGGCGATCAACAAATTATGGCGTGACTAATAGGTAAAAATCAACAGCAAGCGGTTTGTTTGTTGATAAATGATTGGCAGCGCAGTCTCGGGTACAATCATTCATGCTGTAGCAGACAGCATGGGTGCTGTCAGTTTGGAATTGGGTCTTTTGAGTCAATTGTGAGTGTGTTTGGATTTGTATATTGCTGCTCAATGATTCTTGTACACTTTCTTTTGAATAACTTGTTGTAGTTTAATCCCTAAAAGTGAATGTCTTCAACAGCCAATCTCAACATTAACTACCATAAAGTAATCGATAACAAATGCACATTAACATCGTAATAACTTACTTTCGGTACGACACGACATCATGACAATAACTCTCACCGTAAGAAATTTCTACGACTCCCATTGCTATTACGATTCACCTTCCACAAGCATAAGTGCAGCTTCAAAACGGGAACGGTATGTTGCAACAGTTTTTCCACCGCTTTTCACTTTTCACCCACAAGAATTATAACCGTTCGTCTGTCATATTTAACGCATCTTTGCCGGTTGCATCGCGCACCGCATGCAACGATGGTTAGAGAGATAAATTCCGCACAAACGTCTCGAATGCCGTTCGAGAACGGTCGGTATGGCGGCGATTGGTGAGGTGAGAGTGAGAGGAGGTTTGGGGATAACTGCAACGTTCATCCAAAGGAATATGGACCCGTGCGATTCGAAACAGCTGACGATGGTACCCGGTACCGTCGGATCTTCCGGACTTCCAATTATGGAAGCTGACGGATGGAATTTCAGCCTTCCGGAATGTCCGTAAACGAAACGCGCCGTGTTGCACGAGCTTTCGAGCTGCACCGAGATTTCCCCCGGGAGAAGCAGGGAATGGAAAACTGTTTTTCTTGTCTGTGGGACGCTCTGCGTGTGCGTGTGGGTATTACCTCAAGGGAAAAGAATGGATGGAATGGTTTTGAAGATGGTTGCGACGAGCTTACGTTTATCGAATTGCAACGTTTAATGAGATTATGGTGGTGGATTTGGTGAAAAATCTGACGAACCGTTCGCCGTACGGTTCGAAAGGAAAAGTTTCACTACTTACTTTGAAACAGTTCTGCTCTGATGTGAATTGTACTAATGCATTGTGCCTTAAATTACCTGAAATGAAAGAAAACGAAATAAAATGTTAATATCGGCTATTTTTTCTTATATTATTAACACAAAAATAATAGAAACAATATTAAAATTGTATATAAACTAGTGTTTTGCCCAGTGAAAAATATCTACACAATATTTTGGAGCGAATGTGGCCTTCTATATGTCAAAATGCAAAACACATTAAAACCTAAAGAAATCTAATTTGATTATAACAAAATAAGAAGTAGAGTTAATCAATGGTAGCTAACTCTTAGTACAATGGGTCGTTTTTCTTTTCCCTTTTTAGCACTTAAGAACCTCCAATAAAATTCCACTCTTAAGTGGATCAATTTCCTTCGGAACAAACGCTTCTCGTTAGCAACAGTGCAAAGCACCGGTCCGGTCTTCCAGCAACACCCTCCACAATGGACCCTTGTCATGCAAATTATTATGACCCTTTTCGCAAATTGACCACCCGGTTCGGCAAATGAGTCTCCCGCTACCCGAACGGTTATATCCCCTAACGACATATAAATTGACCCGGCGTCCGTATCGGTCCGACTAAGCATATGTACAATAAATCGCTTAGCTGTTATTTTGCTCCCGAGCGGAAGGAAAAAGGGGCTTTATTGTAGAGGCTGCATTAAATGATTATGCATTATTATTTTGCTTAACAATTAAATTACAATCACGCTCATGGTAGGCGCAGAACTTGACGATATGCCGGACCTCATTTGACAGATGTCTTGTTCTTGGCGCACTCGGTGATCCATTTCCTTTTACCGAGAACCAGTGGCCCAGATTCCGATCATGCTGCACGGGAACAATCACGGTAAAGCGAGCTAATGTGAGACCCTTTACTACACCAGGTGTTCTGTGTCGGTTCTCCCACGGTCCCAGTGTTTTAGGGGGGGTGTCGAACCGATATGGTACCGCCGGGGACGTGCGCCGGCTGTTGCACAAGGGTTCGCGGTTTAGCTATGTAATCTTTGCCCACTAATCCACCAACTGTACCGTTGATTGCACCCGGTCCGAAGTTGGCAATGGTTAGCTATTTGTGGGGCTACCTGTTGACAGGCGCGACATGCTCATGCTCCAGCGTCGCGTCCAGCTGGCAGGAGAATCTTAAGGGTCTCGCTTAACTAACGCGATAGATCCATAACAAATGAGCTACAAGCAGCAGCAAGCGTGAGGTCATTCGGTGATCGGCAGCCCGGCGATGACTACCGGATCACAACAGTGCGAAAAACGCGGTCGCTTTTTGCCGGGGATGTCCAATCGTACTTGGTGTGGTCGATCGATCGTGAGCAGTCAACCACCACCGACGGCATCAGGCAGCAAGATGCTGTCAGAAAACGGATCAATAAAAAATAAAAACCGTAACGCGTCGACCGGTACCGGTTCGATTGGGAGCGGAGGGAACACTCGAAGGCGTTCTATGTCACGACATTTTATTATTTTATTATATGGCGTATAATTGTGGCGTAGCACCAGCTGCTGCCGTTACTGTTGCCTATTTAAGCTTAAAGCTCAATCGTGGACGCCTTTCGATTGTTCGATAGGGTTTGTTGTTTCTGCTCCTTTTTGTTGTTGTTGTTGTTCAACTCCAACCCACTCGAACTTCTCAAGCAGCAGGCGTGCGAGTCGTTGCATTAGCGGTTTTGAGCGTTTGTTTTTAGCTCCAGCACGCTCAAGATCGTTCGCTCGGCAATAAACTTCAACGGCTTTAAGAAGGAAGCATGGCAAGGTTGGCCAAACGTTACCGATGGTCGTAAAATTATGGCTTTGCACCGACCGGTGGGGGACCATGAAGAAACACTTTAAGTGAAGTTCTAATCGGTTCGCTGGACACATTTTAGTGTGGTCAGTGTATGCTGCCGAACGTTCGCTTGGTTAGCACTTGTGCTTTTTAGTAGCAGTAAATCGGGAGTTCAATATGAAGTCAAAGAAAAAGTAGATTTTTCTTTAGCGTCGATTGAAAATGGGAAGAAAAGGAACTTCTTTGCCTGCTTACTTACAAAAACTTCACTTGCACTCTCACCGTAATTGCGCACAGAAGGGCACACGAAGGAGCATACCATGAAGTGCTGTAAAATACACCCATAATGTCTTCATTTGTTAGCCAAACCAAGCCATATACAACGGCACCGCAAGTACAAGAAGCTGTGCACGAGTAAGTGAATTGTCCGTCTGCCAACGACCGATACGGTGCAGGACCACCCAGACAATGGCCACCGCCGGGATGGAAACAAATGGATTAATAAAGTTTGTCATTTTTCTTGCACTGCCATGCCCGGTGGGATTTGCTTTCTTTTCTTATTGCTTTGCTTGTACATGGCAGCTTCGTCTGGCTTCCGTGCAGCGGGAGTTTTGCTGTAGTCCTTTTGCTCCTTCGTGACAGTGGTAAGAGGAAAGAAATGAGCAACTGTATTTCGCCTTCTACAAAAGCATTGATTCTAGTGCTTTTCGCGCTCTGTTTGCTCTAAGGAAAGTGCCTGTTGATCGATAAATCTGTACAACCGGTAGAGTTATGGGCTGTACGCTGTTGGTGGCATTATTGGCTGCACACACATCAACATACGGGCGACGACTGTCCGGTTCGATTCCGCCAAATCGAACGAAACCAATCCGCCATTCGGTACACGTTTGTTAGCTGTCAAAAAATGCAAAATATGTACACGCACGCAATTGGCGGCAAAATCAACATTGCACATTTCACGGGAATCTGTCGGTCGGCTTCGCGGAAGTTCAAAAACCTTGCTGGGGAAATAATAAACAAAAAATACACGAAAAGAAAACATCTGTCACACGTACGCCGTACAGGCAGGCGTTTAAGTGGACGCTGGGACCGGAATGCTAATGTGTACCGAATGCGGAGCATACGGATCGAACGAACATGATGTAAATATACGGCGAAAAAAAAAGGAAAACGAACGAAAGACCCTCCGGATTCGATGTATTGTTCACTGCTTCACCATCAATGGACAGCAAATGACAGGGCTTCCCGGGCCGAACGCGCCCCAACAATTTGTTCCAACAGGCCATAATTGTTGATCGGTCGCTTTTTGAAAATCACCTGTACCGAATCGGCCGGAAAATGGGTGAACGAAAAAAATGAAAGTGAAATGGGATAGATGTCAATTGTTATGAGACATCTCGTGGACTTTTTTCTCCCTCTCCACGTTGCTCTCTCGCTTTTCTACAAAGAAGTGAAATAATTTCAGCACCATCACACCAATAGATATTGCACCGGACAGGAAATCCACATGTGTTTTGGGGGGGGTGTTGGGAAATGGATTGGAGGCGATGGTTTACACCACATTACGACATCAAGCAGATGTTTACAAAGCCGTCGGTCGGAACGTCGATGTAATTGAGTGAAAATATTGATCTAGCAAAAACGGGACACAAACATTTCGATAAAATTGTCTCACAATTATTGATTGGTTTGGTTGGTGTAGCTAGATTTTATCAGCGCTTCAAAACGGGAAGCTACTCACACACAGCGCACACAACAACAAACACGCCTCAGAAAGGGCCACAATTTCATGGAAAATTATGAAGTTGTTTTTGTCGAGAGAGAAAAGCTTTCAAGCTTTTCGAAGTCGTTTGCGCGCGCAAATAAAATCGAAATGTGAGCCCTTTTTTGTAGTCGGGCATCGATATTTCGAAAAAGGGAACGCTTCTTGATGTACTCGTCGTTTGGGTTGATGTTGTTTTCAACAAATTCATTAACACACACACATATACTCTATGCGCTCGGCTGTTGAGTGGATGGTAAACAAGAGCACGAGTGTTGAGACACTTTTGATGCCTGCTCTGGAATTGCTGAGGCTTGAAGTGGATGAGTGACGATGAAGTTGATGGAGGTGAATGCCAGTTTTTAGTAGAATTAAATTTGAAATAGGAGAGAGCATTTTTTTTTTGTTCAAACGATTACTTATCAATATTTAGCTAAGGTTTAATTTCAAGCTGTTTCTTTGATATAATCGCTTCAGAACTAACAAACATTTGCTGCTTAATTCAAACAGATAGTACAGGAACTTGTTTGCACACTATTGGTTCTGCGAGATTCAAGAAACAATAACAATCGTTTTCAGTAAATATAGGCGTTTACCAAGCAGCTGTTTTAAATTTTGTGAGAACTTTTGAGGATTTAAACTCAGATGTATTGGACAACTCGCAAGCTTACGAAAATATTGATTGTAAGAAATAGAGCTACAAATGTCTAAAAATGCAACAATTGGCAGTATTAAAGATCCAATTTTAGAAAATATATATACTTTTGTTGAAAATATTCTTACGGGTTACCTTCCAACAATTCTTGTTGTTTTGAAGCTTATCTTTAGTGAATTTAAAACGATTCTAAACGATCAAACTATCATCAAAACTAATTTTAATTCGCCAATAATAATTCGTTTCATAAGAATAATAGATGTTTAGAAGATTGATACAGCAGAAATGTCTTGATTCATAGACCCCACAATAAATAATAAATAGCTTAAGATAGCTCCATTGGTCAAGCAGATAGATACTACGTTTAACGATACTCAAGCTACTGTTTGAGATTTATTTTTAAAATTTAATTGTAATTTTTTGGCAGGTTCGCATCACACTCTATTTCAGCTTTCATTTTTAAATTAGTTTAACCGAAAACTACCCTTAACAAAAAGAGTCCCTCACTTCCTTTACTCAATCAAAATAATTCATAAGTAGAAAAAA
Source organism: Anopheles maculatus (assembly GCA_002091835.1). Lineage (NCBI taxonomy): Eukaryota > Metazoa > Arthropoda > Insecta > Diptera > Culicidae > Anopheles > Anopheles maculatus. The sequence continues at coordinate 139,862 of KZ062023.1, forward strand.
ATTACCGACATCAACACAAAAAGCTTAATCGGATTAATATACCACAACTAACTGATTGAGTAAATCAAGCAATTAATTAAAATTGGAACAATATACTGATTGAACCCAAACAAATGATTTCGTGTGTTGTTTTAAAATAAACCTTTAAAAAACACAATTATAGCTGAGTTAAATTTTACCACCGTTTGTTACGGTCAAACTGCACGAGTAATCATTTCACAGCAATACCCATTTTCAAGCCTTATAGGAAAAACAAACCCCATTTTTTAGATTACCCCAGCCGCGTGGCACCCAGCACATGCCGTCCCCTCCATTGGCGGGGTGGCATTCGTTTAGCTCGATAAAGTTGTCCAGAAAATTTAATGTCAGCAATTTAGTTCGCTCTATTCACGGTTTCCTCCGACACAAAAAATACTTTACTCGTCTACTGGGTGCAGGCCGTTACTACTGTCTCTCTCTCTTTCTCTGTGTGCATCGGTTCCGGTGGCTACACCTTGAATCGTTGCGCAGGAGAATCACAACAGACAGAACGGTGGAAGAAACAGCAGCAACAAAAAAGCTCCCGAACACTGTCCAGATATGGTGCGACCTTACGGTTCCATAGCTTTCGGTTATGTTTGAGAACATCGGAATCAGTGGAAGGTTGTACGAGCTGCTACATTACTTCCAGTTTTTAGATGCAAAAAAAAAAACGGGTCCGTACACAGAATATAGAAACCGCCAGCAAGGAACAACACAAACACACAGGACGTACGGTGCTAGTGGCACCCCTTTAATTGTGCCCAGAATCGCTACGGTACCCACTCTCGGTACGGAGGCCGATTTTATTGGGTCGCGAGATAAAGCGAACAGGAAAAGGAAGGCAAAACAGCGAGAGAGACGGAGAACAAGAAAGAAAACAACACGACCCATCGAACCGCTGCACCGGGGCGCTAATGGGACACACATAACCCACATTTTTATGCTCCCGTCGGCAGGTGGTGAAGTGGATTGGGCTAGTGGGAGCGATGGGAGCTGCTTCTGGTGGCATGGCAAGAAAATTGCATAAGCGCCGAGTCGCAAGCCCTTGGCACGGTGCTGTGTAGAACTCGGCCCCACGACTTGCACGAGCTGGCACCGTGCAAAGCTTTGCATCGGGTTAGAGGTTCGGTGTTTGAACTGGAGCTGCTGAACTTTCTGGTGACTACGTTTAAGTTCCCGGGACACCCCGCCGACTGGGTGACCTTTTCGGGGCGGAAGAGGAAAGGATGAAGGTGTCACATTTTATCGTATCATTGCACACCGACGATGCATTGTTTAACACAGTCACACGGAGACACACACACACATGGAAAACCACACACACACTGCATTAGCAACACTGTTGTAGGTGTCGTTCTACAGCAAACGGCTTCGCTCACCTTTGAATCTTCTGGACGTGTGTTGCTGTACGCGAACGCCTTCCACCGTGAGGGCAACCACCAGCAGCATCCCGAGGGATAATATGTTCACACGATTTCGCCAGTCTATGGCCATTGTGGAGGGCTTGCACGACTGTTGCACAGGCTGTTATTTCAAAACTCTGCACCAAACTTGCACCAACCGCTTTTTGCGCGGAAAAAAATCTGATTCGTTCACTAAAGGATGGGATATTTCCCGCTTTCCTATGCACACCAACTATGCGAAATGCTTTTCTTCTGCTGCTGTTGTTGTCACTGCTCCCCTAGGATACACACTATCTCTCGAGCACTCTACGCACTGCACGCCAACGACATTCACAACGCACTCGCGGTGGCAAAAATTGAATCGCTAAGGCAAAACAAAACCCCGAATCCGTAACTCCCAGCTCGAAACAACACACTCGGCCAACTCGTGCACTCCTGGTACGCGCGTGTACACCACTTCCGTACCGGTAACGGGGCGGACGTTTCGGGAAACACGTAGAAGGACACCACACCACTGCTCGGGCGAACGGATCGAGTGGAACTGCGCAAAATAATTCGCGAACGCTCGCTAGTCACCTTCGCCACGATCCGCACCCGGTACACGATCGGGCGGATAGTCGCGATGGGGCTTTCGCTTTTCGATCGATGCTGATGTTGCTGGCGGTAGGGGTAATCGTGCCGTGTGCGTGTGTTTGTCTTAAGTTTTTTTTTTTGTTAATGCGAAGCTATGCGTGTGCGCGCGCACCGACAGTCCGCTAGGCAATGAAAGCTAACTGAGCCGGGTGGCGCGTATTGAAGGAACGGTAATCTTTCAATTTCTTTCACCCACTCCAAAACTGGTGGACCGGCTCCAGAGGAGGAGGAAAAGGCGGAAGGGAGGGGAGGTCTAGACCCCCAGACCCCGGGGGGCGGGGTGGTACAAAGAAACAAAAAAACCCCGAAGCGGAAGAAAAAACTTGCCAACGGGTGAACCCGAAAAGTAAGCCAATCGAGGTGTGTATTTTTTGGGATTTATTACCATCATAAGAAATTATTTAGTAGGAATGGATCAAAATGGTTTAATAATTAAAGAACACTCATCGCTTGCTTATGCTTTCGATAAATATTGAACTATATTTTCCAACAACTCGCATCTGACGACAATTTCCGATATGATTTATCGAATGAAAGCATGAAAATAATATTAAACACATACTGCTTACTTAATTGTAACTATTTTTTACAATTGTAACATACAAGTAACTCACTTGGGGAGCTTTTTCCGTGCCGAGAGATCACGATCGTAACTGGTGAGTGCCTTGGCGAAGCACATGCGTTCGTCGCTTCGTACGCTCTCTCGCGCATTGAAGTCTTTTGTTCGGTTCACAACCCATATGGAAGGGATGCCGTTAGGAAGTAGCTTAACACGGGCAACACCGTGAGAGCGTGAGAGAGCTTCAAGTTGGAGCTTTTAGCTTTCCAACAGCCCTCAGCATCTCGCTTCCATTCACTCCCAACACTGTAGAAGGAATCGCTCGAGTTTGGCCCACGATCGCTGACCCCACCACCGTGGCAGCTGATCGGAGCTGTGCTGCTCCAGCCAGCCGGTTTTCCTTCGGTATTTCTATGTGGTTGTGTGAGTATGGGGAGCTGCATGCGTGTACCGTACGGTGAACGAGATTGAAAGTGAATTTTTTCATGGTTCCGATGTTGGTTCGCTTCTCACTTGTATCATGTGCGCTTGTTGTTATTAACGGTTGCTTTGTGTCTCCTTCTCACCGTGACTCGTTCGCTCGTTCTCGCAAGCACTGTTCACGTGCTGGCTGTGATCCCGTACCGAACGATCGAGCCCTTTTTTGTTGCTGGAGTCGCCGTCTGAAGGTTTTTCGCGTTCGACTCTCGCGATCTCTCAGGTGCAATCGCAATAAGCGGTATGGTTTTGCGGTTCTGCTGGCTTGGGGGGTTGCTTGTGCAAATGTTGCGGTACGGTACGTCCCAAACATATCAGCCGGATGATGAAATTTTCCACCCGAAATGGCTCAGAACTTTGGCAGCATTGGCAGATATTTGGGGGGTTGATTTTGTGATGTTGCAATATTAAGTAGATTTGCTGCTTAGTGCGTGCTTTTTTTTTTAAGTATGTGGTTTGACAAGTAAATGGGTTTAAACCAAGTATTGCCAACATGGAAAGTAGAAAAAAATTGACTAAAAGTTGCATCACTAACTTGTTTAGTATACATAAAATAATCGGATTATTGTTATATTTTGAAAACGCAAGATCTATATGATCGATCGGAATCATCAATCCAAATTTATGTTAAATCATCAGGTGCGACCAACCCTATAATTTTGACCAGAAATGAGCTATTTCGTGCAACAAACCTGCAATATTTACGATCAATAATTACTGAAGAGATATTTTTTGTCTTAAGTTTGGTCAATAATTGGGTCTAGGACCGGCTGTTTTAGAAATATGACATATTTACCAAAGATTTGTCAACTGCGTGATCAGACTTTGAGCTTCATTTCAACGGAAACTGCAAATCGGAAAAATCTATCCACGAAGGAACACAAATATTATAATTTAAGCCTTCAAACGGGGATACTGATAGACACCAACACAAACTTCAAACTGATAGATACAACAAATCGTCTCTTTTTATCGGAACTATATAAAAAGATTCATACTCGACCACTTATGCCAAAATAAACAATAAATCTTCTTATATTACAATCAAAAGATTGCAAAAAAAATGTTTTTTTAAACTAGAGCCCCACAAAAACTCACCAGGGAAAATTAAGCCACCATCGGATTGCTCAACAGCCCCCAACTTCGGCGACAGCTTTAATTATAGTACCGCCAGCACCATTCCTTTTGCATCTTTGCCGTCCGACCGTTTTCTCATGCAGCCTCTATAAGTGCATAAATCATAATGGCGTATACACAAATACACACCCGAAATTAAACTCTCCACCCATGCGACGGTGACACCGTCCGGTTAGCTCCGCTTCAGACGGAAATGGTCCATTTGGGCGCGATGGATTGCCCGGCATTACCGGAGTTGGTCGGGTTCATTTTTTCTCCATCCTACAATCAGCGTCCATACCGCTGGTCGAAAATGGTGGCGCCTGTCCGATTCGGTAGATTGTTTTGACGGTTGAGGTATTGTGTTTTGCAGCCCGAAACATATGTCCACCGCTGTCCGGTGTTCCGATCGGTTCGCCATGATAAAGCTGGGTCGGGCGTATTTCGAAAGTGTCAAACGGACATGCGTCTTATCGGGTCCGGCATCTGGCTGGTGGGTAAACTGCAGTTTTGAACGTGAAATTTTGCGAATTGAAATTGTGTATTTAATCGTGAACCTCGAGCGATAAAATATGACACGGTACCCAGCTTTGCATGCCACGTAATCTTGCCGTGGAAAGACAGAATGCAGGCGGTCAACTTCTATTTACATAATCTCGAACGAAACCGCCGTGGTATGTGACCGGAATCGACCGATCGTGACAACTACAAAGGCCTACGATGACCAGTACGGGCTGCCAGCCCTTTGTTGGGGAGACCTTCGCCATGGACGACGGCGAGCTCCCTTGTCCAGAAGGAATCGAGTACTCGAAATCCGGTTTGTACGGCGGGTTTGCTGGCGAACGTACTCTGGAGGTGACCTTAATTAGTCATATCCTGGAATGGAGCGAAGCATTTTATGGCATCCCAGCTAGATAGCCGGAATAATGGACACCCTCGCAAAGGGATTTTTTTCTGTTTAGTTCCTCCAAGAAATGAGAGCAATCCAGTAACGGACAAAGTAAAGTAAATAAAAAAGCTTTCGTTCTACTTCTTAAGCTGGAAACAAAAAGAACCCTGGAATACCGTCCCCAATAAAGTCGATATTGCAGTTCCGTTTCGTTCGGCATTCGATTTGCTTTACAGTTCGACTCAAGCTAATGGATCTAACAAGTGGAGGAAGAAGAAGAAGAAATGAAGAAAAAGCTTCAAACACTCACGGAACATTAAAGAATTGAGTCTCATTTAATGCTAGGCCGGACCCAACCCATGGACATGGAACGGAATTAAATTCTAATAAATCATGATCGACTAACCGGAGCGCAGCAGTGCGCGTTCCACTTTGCTTTTGTGGTTTGGAGGGAGCATTTTAGAGACTTGCCCAAATCATTTCCCGCCGGCGTAGTTATGGTTTCATGATTTGAGAAATGAATTCGTTTGGTTTTCGACTTTGTGTGTGCTTTTTTTTGGTTTGGTTGTTTCCTTTTACATCTCGTTCATTTGTCTTCAATTTTCTTCTTTTATTTCTCCCTTTACTTGATATTGTTTTAAACATTTTATATTTTTGTATCTTTTGTATAATAAACAAAATTGTACGTAAGCCAATAAGAGCAAATTGTTTAACTTCTAAGGATTTTATTTGTTTTTATTCCACATGTCTATATTTTTTCCCAGAAAATGATTATTTATTATGTTTTGATTAACTTGTAGCTTTTCCTTTTCAATTAATAAAAGTAAAGTAAGTAAAGTAAGGATTAATAATTGTGAATCTTGGGACTTTTTAATGATTTTAAGTCATTCAACATTTTCTTTACATATTTGCAATATCGTTTTTTGTATCATACCATTTTACCAGGGTTTTGTTTCGTTTTTTTCAGTTTGTTTACTTATTAATATAGACTAAGTTTTAAAATATCGACGAGTTTTATGTATTTTACTTCTTTTAATTTCTTGTTAATTTAATCTTACTTTATTACTGAAAAATCTTGCTTTTATTTGTTTTGATTGGATTGATTTGATTTCTTTCAATGAATTATTTTCTATTCAGAGTTCTGACTATGAGTAATGTACAATAGATATGTTTTTCTATTTAGTAATACTTTTATTTTCTGCCTAGTGATTTATGCAACAAACTACGAGTGAATGAATTATCGAAATGAACTTAAATGAATTATCTGTCATATTTCAAACCTTTTCGTAGCGAGCTTTTACCGTAAATGGAATCAATTTTTCGCCTCAATCACACACCAATTTCCTTACTAAGGGTACAACAACAAAAAATTGTTTCAAAATCCATTCGAAACATTTTCCCATTAGTAGAAATCGAAACGGCTCTCGTTCGCCCCCATTGCTGCCGCTGTATGGTTCCGATAGTTTAATTCATTATTTTTAACCTCAACGCCCGTCGCAACGTGACCTCAGGCCGGTACCGATTTAAGCCTCCGAGTAAGTCACACACCTTGTCGCGAATACTTCGCCAACCTTGCGCGCGCCGTTGGTCAACCACTCGAGAATGGTTTGACATAGCGCACATGGCACCGCTGGATAGCCGGAGCTGGTGGGTTTTGGTTTTGTTTTTTTTTTGCTTCCCAATTTTTGCCATCCGTACGCCTGTAAAGTTTGGCTTTCGCTTTCGACGAATTTTTTTGTTCAGTTTTGTTTTCGGCCACCCTCAAGGCCTCGCTCGATCGCGGTCACCGGCGTGCGAATATCAGAACACTTCTCCCGATCGCGAAGGGAGACGAGTGATGTGGCGTCCCGGGTGGGTTGAGGACGTTGGCTGAGAGCGAATAAAATGGATTCGGGTGTTTCTTTACCTCTGTGTATCCTTCTTCTTTCGAACCGCCGGGTAAGCTCCGTGCTGACTGTGAAGCTTTTATGATACTTTTTGCGCCGGTACGGCACTAATTATGCTGGTCCTGTTGCTAGCCATCGGTGAAGGGAACCACCCGGGTGGACGAACTGCGTATCCGCCTGCAGCGTGGCGTGGCCCCGGAATGACGTATTTGGAGCGCATGTCACTGGCCGCTGATGGGCGCACCCCGACGACAACGACGACGACTCTGGGGAAAGAAAAACGTTTGAAAAAGCGTCCACCGCGTGAGGCTCATTTGGGTAGAGCGCTTTGTTCTCACTTCAGATGTCAATTGACTGATGGATGGAATGTGGCGATTTTGCGTTGTCCTAAGGTGAACATTTTGGTGGTGCTATTATTAGACATCGGCTGCCTAGAACCGTAACCGATGTGATCCGTTGTCCAAGGATTATCAGCGAGCCGGACCCAATATAGATCGTTATCCGGTTGGTTAAATCGTTCTCCTAGCTATCCATAACGCCACCTGTATGTACGGAATCAATCATTTCGATATCTGACATCTTTAAACATCGCGCCACTTGATACCGATGGACGATGTGTAGCTAAAGGGACAGGAAGGTGAGGAACAAAAGTCAATAATTAATAACGCCCCAATAAGGAAATTTTGTTCGGGCGATGCTGGTACTGTGATGAGGGAAGCTGTAATCGGGGGCAGGACTAGCTTAGCATGGTAGCGCCTTGGGTGTAATTAAAATTTGCCATTAGCATACGGATGGCTGTCAGGTTGGTGCTGGTAGTAAGAGGTTTATTTCTTTACGGATCAACAACGAAACTGAGCCGGATGTTAGTGATTTGAGGGAGTTTCAATAAGCGAATCGGTGTTTTAAGTGGCGAGCAGTTATTTGGGATTATTTTAAGAATTTCGCACATACTTGCAACATGCTGGTGTTTGGGAGTTAATTTGTTTTTGAAGTAAATACAGAAGAATGCAAACTAATACTAATTATACAAACCAAAAACACACGTATCACATATTGTTTTCTTTGCTTTTCGTTTTCTTACAGTTTGTCGGATATATAAAATCAATGAAATCTATCAAATTATTTAACACATAAACTTGTATAAAGTTACAATTACTTGTAGTAATTGTTGCACGCATGTTGGTTATAAAGCGAATATGTTAAATTAAATGAACGAGATTGTTTTCTTTCAATCCTCGGTTCATTTCATGGAGGTATTGAGCTCCAACTATTGGATAATCAAATACATGTCCTGTTTTTTTTTTTTTTTTTTTTTTAGTTCCTTTAGAACGGCCTGGCCGTTTTCTTTTGGATTTTTTTTTTTTTTTTTTTTTTTTTTTTTTACATCTCTCAAATACATGTCCTTTGAGAGTTATCTTTTTGAGTTTTTTCAAATTATTTTATATTCTTGAAATGCAACAAAATATTAGTAAATTAAATTATTGTTAATCAAAAGATTGTTTCTAAAATCAACCAAATCTTTCAGAGCTGAATGTTGAGGAATGAGAATTTTAAAGGGAAATAATTTGTTTACACAGATTAGAACAGCACTTGAATAAAATGGCAACCCAATTTCCAAATGCTAAACAGAAGGTTTTCATTTATAATATTTAATTAAATCTTTAGGTATTTGAAAGTACCAAGGCGTGACGTCCTGCAATGAACACCGCATGTGCTGACTAAATTTACAAATTCTAGGTGTTTATATTTAATTTTAGGAAGAAGGAAAAAGTATAACCCTTTGGGTTCTGCTGTTACGCTAAGATGCAGTGGCGAGGTAAAAATCGTATGTTTCACTTGTTTCCAGAGGCGAGGATTTGTTATTCTCTCGATGGTAAATTGGGAAATATTTGGTGACAAGCTCGAGGACGATTGAATAGGTAAAAGTCCAATCATAATCAATTCCTGATGCTCCCTTAGGACTGTAAGAAAAACTCTTTCTTAGACATAAAAATGTTTCAGAGGTTCTGCAATAAATGTGTGTTTAAAGACAGAGCTAAGCAATTTGATAGAATACTGACCAACAATATTCGTATTTTACTCACTGTGTTCTAAGTACATGTCTTGCATACAAGAGAAGTATATAGAATTTGTTTAAGAATCGTTCAACCTTCTTAAAACTCGGCATTAAAACAGATCTATTACAAGTTTGGCGGGAACTTGTTAGTTTTTTTCCACCATCTTTGGCAACAATTATAAATTCATCAAGGACCTTTCATAATCTACAGTTGAAACACTTGTTACTTGCTCTAAACGATTGACGTATGAAATCGTTTGACATACGATACGTCCTTTAATCGAACACATTTATCACAGACTTCCCATTCGAACATTGTGACCAAATGTGCTCAGTCGCGTCGCATTAATACGGATAATCATTTATTATCGAACACTATTGCCCCGAATACCGGCGACCAGAGATGGAATTTATCAGTGGCGTAGTGGGCTTTTTCTTGCCGCTTGGTCTACGCGGTACTACAAAAGGAAACGGTTAATCCGCCGGTGCGTGCGTGATTGGCACGATCGAATCTAGTGCGGCCGTCTGTCATATCGGGTGAATTAGCATTTCATCTATGTCTATGACCTTCCCCAATCCGTTCCAATCCATCGAAGTTGGCGCATAATATCGCATAAATACGATCGCCACTTTTCTTGTCACCTTCTGTGTTATTTTGCTCCTCTTTCTCCTGTGCAACACCTACACCCGGCTGGCGTACGAGGGTTGTTGAAGGTAGGAAAAAAAGGAAACAATTTGCAACATAAAGTGTACGGTAACTACTGGCCGAGAGTGCGCACGCTGGGTTGGGTGCCCTAGAAATGGACACACAGACACATACTCCAAATGATGGCGTATGGCCTTAAGATGTGCGGTGCGTTTTTCGGAGGCTTGGAAATGGTTTGGGTTGATCGTGACTCCCGTAACCTCATCTTGCTGGCTGGGAATGCACGCTGGATGGAGAGTGTTCGAGGTGGTTAAAGCCACTTTCAATCTGCGTAACCACTCTTATCGCCTTGGTGATGTTGGGGTGACACCTGGGTCAAGCTAGCGCCAGTTGGCTTGACCCAGAGCTGTTGGACGCAGTCGTCTAGAAGTTATGGCAGGCGAAAAATGTGGTACGTAATGAACTTGTTTACTAGATGAAGTTAACCCTTGAAGGGTAATATTAGTTGAAATTAAAACATATATGTAGTTACTTAATCTTTTCTAATTTCTTTCTTCTATTTTGTTGTATGTTTTATCAAATTATGTTTCATGAATTTTACTCGCCATTTACTTTAAACTCCTCTATTTCTTAAAGTTTTTAATTTGTAGGGTTTTCCTTTCATGAATTATGCGTTTATTATTTTCTCTTCGTTTTTGTCAGGGAGTCCTGCTTTTAATTTTTTAAACATTATTTTCTTTCTTGTTTGATCATAGTTTGAATATTAGTTATTTTTAGAAAAGACTATAATTGTTTTGACTGGTTTACTGTCTTCTTGGGTTGATCGGTTTTCATTATTCTTTTTTTTCGTGAAATTCTTCATTTCGATTTAAGTTTTGATTTTGGTTTGTTTCATTTATTTCAGTATTTTTGCCATTTTAATATATTTAACGCTTTTTCATACATGCTCGATTTCTTATTAAGTTTTTTTTCGTTAGTCTCTCATATTTTTAATTGTGGTTTTGAGCATTTGAATTATTTTCAAATAACTTAAACACATTTAGTTGTTATAATTGCTTTATTTTTCTCGTTTATGGGCTTTTATTTTATCTTTCTATAAGTTATTTGTTTTCTTTACATGTTGAAGTTGATTAACATACTGTTTCCCTTTAATTGAGTTCATATTTTTGGTTCATAATAGTTATACATTAAAATTTTAGTTTCTTCAAAAGTATCAATTGCCTTTTTAAAAACCCAATCACGTACTCTTATCGAAGGGTTACCAGTTGACACTATATTCTAGCGACATGAATTTGTATGGAATGTCTCCTAGAATATATTATGAAAACGCACATGCTGTTCATATCAAGACACATGCAAGTGCATGCAGCCGGACCACGCACTCTACCCTCCAGAAGACCAGACGCCTAATTGCTTATCCTTCGACAGTAGATTAAACCACCGTCACTCAACGATCACTCGAGCAAACCAACCGCTGCGTACGATGATAAGTGGATCGGTGACCTCAGCTATGAGCATTAATGTTGTACGCTCGGGCTATTTTGTATCTGTGTTTTTTTTTTCGCCTCGCTTCTTTAGTTGAGCAGACAGTTTGGTGCACCCTTAAATGCAGTCTTCAATCAATCCTGTGCCGATCGGATGTGGTCCGCCAGTCAACGTACGTACCCGCACCACTCCTTCGTCGATCGTTTTGAGCTGTATGGGCGGACGGATTATGTCCGATCGATCGATCGAAAATTAATTTTACGATTTAAGTGCGATTTAGATTTGCGTGCATTCTCGCCCGGGCTCGGTTTGGTAAGGTGTTGGCCTGGCGTTTGTACGTATGATTTGTGAATGGAATTCTTTTCTTTCCACATTTACCACCGATCGATCGTATGCTCCAGTTGTGCCATTTCGTTGAAGACTTACTCACACTCCCTACTGCTGAACGTGTCGATCGATCGGTGGAGGTTTGGTGGCTGATAACTGGCCACCGATTAGCATTCTCGGCCCCCTAAAGCGTGAACAAAAGTCTCTCGCTCTCGTGCCCCCGCCAAACGGGGTGGTAGTTTGCAATTCTTCGGGTGCGGGAGCAAAATATCGATTATTCAGCTGACCTTCCACCACCGTCGAGGGCTGTTAACCTTCGGGAGCCGGAGTGTTGGAGCTGTGTTGGAGTGTTGTTCGCACACAGGAAACTTACGGTACGGTAACCATTACATTGTTGCTTTCGGGTAGCCTAAGGGTGGGTGAGCTACGTCATCAGGGTGGCGACCGCGTGGTCTACAAAGGTCTACATGTCTAGCACCTAGAACAATGTGCGCTCTGGCATTCGATTTCAGACCCATTTGTACCGGTCATGTTTTGCGGCGAACCGATCGACGGTGGGCGCAGTGTTTTGGCGCGATAACTGTATCACGATGTGATTCACGATGGGTGGCCACGGTACTGATTGACTTTGTTTTGCACTGGTGGGCGAGAGAGAATGCAAATCATTTTCCGGTCACTTTTTTTTTCGAAGTATTGGCAATGAGCAGGACCTTAACATTCCGGTATGAGCAAACGATTCGTCCGTACAGGATGGTGTGAAGTTAATGTCCATGACGCTCCCGGCAAGAATTGGGAAACTAAACGGCCATGTTTAATTATGTTCTTCAAATGACCTTTTGATTGGGACATGAGTTTGCTAATAGTCTTCTACCTTTATGGCCCCTTCTCTCCCTTTCTGCTCCATATTTCCGACACAAATAACACGGACTTTGTAATTTCAAAAAGAAATGACTCATTTCCAGCTACATACTATGCGTCAATCGGTGAACGTTTTTCGCACACCCAGGTCAGACCCCCGGGGGCATTTTGGGTGAACAAAACCGAGAGCAGAAAAAAAAAATCGAGCCACCCTCATTACACTCGCTTAAGGACACGTTTCGATCAGTGGAGCAATTAATCACAATTGATCCTTTATTTACCGTGCGAAAGCAAACAGACAATATGGTTTCCCGTTTTTTTTGCCGTTCGCTTTCAAGCGCTTTTGATTTTACGCTTTGTGCTCCGATATCCGTTTTGTGTTCGGCCCAATACGTACGGGTTCCGATTAAATCACGTGGATTGCGATTGTGCGATACGATTGCTTATGGTGATCGATGTGGAGCAGGCAATCGGGACTCGTGTTTGCTGAAGGTATTATTGAATCCTGAACCATTGCCCGAGTTGGAGTTTAAAATCACTGCCTGTAATTATGAGCCACGGCTGAGGTTTGGCTAAATACTGCGGGCGTCTCGTGTATTGTAGCGCGTTTTTCGCTTTTTTCGCTACGTGCACAAGAAACCGAATCGTTCTGAATAAATAATTACTCTTACTTTGGTGCGTCGCCGGGTTCGTCGGTGAGGGTGGCATAATTAACTTTATGGAGTGCCCTCGGAATTTTTGTACCAGTTTTTCAGTACCACGGTGACGGAGTGAGAGGAAGGCGAAGGGTTGGAGGGTGGTGGTTGGTTTATAAGGGCTTCGTTTACGAGTTATGCAGTGCGAGAAAGGTGCATGCATTTGGTTTTTTTTCGGTATTGCCGCTGAAACACGGAATACGCGAGCGACTCGGTTTTGATGTTTTGCTACGTGTAAATAATAAATTATCTCCCGCCCCAGGTTTTGTGCATTGCGTGGAAATAGCTGCTAATTGTGCGCTTGTTCTCGGGTTTGTAAAAGGTGCATGAATTATGAATTTAATCGGTGCAGTAAAGTCAGCGTTCTGCGGGGGTTCGGTGGAGAGGCAGGAATGGTTTAGAATTTATTGCATTTCTGGGGATAAACAGCGACTTTATAAGTGTATTCATAGCATTTATACATTTTTTTTCTGATTGTGAAAATTTTAAGAGAATTTGCTCGTGTTATAAAACTCCACGTTGAAAATAAATCCAGAGTTCGGATGTCGGAGTTGTAGTTTTCAAACGAAAATATAATCGCTTGAAATAATTTTATTTTATCATGTTTTCATTTTAAAGCATATAAAATGAATGACCTCAACAATACATTTGCTGGTGCTAATACATTTTAGCTGAGTTCTGAGAAAATGTTGGTATGTTTGCTCAATTTATAGTCCTTTAGGATTTCGAGAAATTGTTTTCGTAAGAATTGCATACCTGATTTGTCTTGTATGTTGATGTACTTAATAGTAATGTCTGACTGTTTGGAAGGGTATTTTGTAGAATCAGAGGCTAAGGTCTACTTAAAGGCTGTAAGTACAAGAAAATCCAGAACTCAAGAAAATTATTGGTGTATCACCTTTGCATCTGTTTAAAAAAAATGTTTAGACATTTTAAGGACGCCACATTAGAATGCAGATAGTATATGTAAGTAAAGAACATGTTCACATCGAACGAGATATCAGCTTTGACTGCTACTGACAGATTATTCTAGGCTAAGCTGACTGCCTTTTATGTGCGCAAAATCTTAACTTCCAAACATGACAACTAGCCACTGATTTGGTTCTGTCATTCTTCTAAGGGGAATTAACATTAAGCCTGTTCGTGTTTTGTCATGATGCATTACTCAGCAGACACAGAAAGACAATCAAAAATCTCGACAACTTGAAACGTTGGTCATTTTCTTGACTTTGATAATAATTTGATTAGCCCATTAACTTTTCTCAAAGGAAAACTGATTCTTAACAAAGAAAAGGTGTTAACCAATTCTAGAGTGAGAGAACATGATATTAATTCATTTTTAATAGTAAGAGTGATTAGATATCATCATTGGTCATATGAGACTTATCGGAAACTGAATTTTAGGCATCAATTTAAGGTGTTATTGGTTTTGAAGAGCGGTGAATGATGATTATGAGACTCAAAGCCGCTCTAAATAAATGAAAAAAAAACTTATAATATTCGTCGAATCAGCACAGGTAGTTCAACTCTAACGACAATTTACTTCTTCTGTCAATCTGTTACATGCTGTCATTGCTGTCAGTTTATTACACCACATCATCCAATTATATTGCTTGTAATTAAATCAATTTTCATTAAAATTCTGCCAATTACAAGCAACTATGATAATCAGCGAACTCGCTCCACAAAACTTCTTCTAATAAACTTCTATCTATGATCTGCGATCTACCAATCTGTAAAGGTTCTAACCACAGCTCAACCGATGGCTTTAGAACGGGGCGAAAAATGAAATCCCAGCTTCAGATAAGGAAGTATCGCTTAACATTCTTCGACGAAAACACATTCACCGCTTACTGTCAAGTTTGAGATTGATTGGTGGCGAACCTTTTCATCCAATGCATCCATAATCAACTTTAATCATCGATTACATCAAATTAACCCAGTGCTTTGGAAGCATGTATGTTTTTTTTTGTAGTTGTTTGTGTTCGTTACTGTTTCTTCTCAATCTCCACTCTACCTATCACGGACAAGGTCGGTGTGTCGTCAAGATTTAGCGCGCCCAGCACTGGCTGGCTCCGATTTCAGGTTATTAAAATGCTCTAAAACGAAGCCTTAATGTTCAGTGCGTGCCAGTAAACAGTCAGTCAGGCGGTCAAGAATGCCGTTTTGCCGTTCGACGACTATCGGCTGTAAAGCCGAGCAAGTACCGTTCGGACAGGTCTTCGGTCGCAGGACATCTAGCAGCGGTTTGGCCCGGCCCACTGCTACGACTTGTTGACATTGCTGGACCGCTGGCTCTTAAGCCCTCGCCCCGTAACAGCGCGAGCCCTCAAAAGGTGGTTGGTTTGTTGGTGCACCGGAATACTCACGGGTTGTTGTGCGTTTTCCCGTGGAGGACCCCTCGATCGTCTAGGGACAGACGGTGTTGGGAGGCGTTTTTTGGCTGTTTGGACCGATTTCGAAAGTTGAAAATCTCCTCCCAGTACGGTTGGTGTTACCGCAACGTGAAGCACTTATCCGGGTGTTCCTACTTCTGCATCCTGCAACACCTGTCACAGCGCACGCGATGGCCTTGTCGGAGGCATGATTATCAGTCATGGAAACGAGTTCCGAGAGTGTTTTGTGGTCCTGCGTTACGATCTCATTTACGACTGGTGTACGACAAATGCAGAGACCGTGATTTCGAGATCCCGCAACAATCGACGCGATACACTTCCTTTTTATCGGATCACCAACAGTCTTGGTCTCTCTCTGTTGCGCTCTCGAGTGGGCTTGTTTTTGTTTTAGGAGATGATGATGGTGTGGTTTTTTTTCGGTAAAAGTTGTCACGCCAGAGTCCACCATAATTGCCACCAAACTGATCAAGGCCGGCTGAAGCGTTTTGGTAGGGTTGCGCCGACCGAGACGTGTGTGGTTATGGTGATCGTGTTGTGAGAAACTGCACCGTATCTGGTGCCATGTTTTGAGGGATTATGACGAATGATGAAATTGTTTGGTGTAGGGGACACAAGTCACCAGTCCTTCGGCAGGCATCTGAAGGCGTTTTTATCTGAAACTGATTCTGAGAATCTACATTTCTTTCGCAAGTGTTTGCGTCTAGCGCGCCCGGGATTAGGATGTCGAGTGGTTGGCTACATCGCTCGTAGTTGCAGGCGACGAGTGGTTATTGCACAACATTTCTCATGAGTCACTCCCTCGGCAGTCCTCGTGGGGTGTGGGAAATCAGAGATACATTCACGAGAGCTCGAACAACTACGAAAAAAAAAAGGAAATCTTGAGAGCTGGTAGAGAACAAGCGTAAAATTAATTCCACAAACTCAACGCAGCACAGTAGAGTTGCTTGACGACTGGAAGATATCCGTGGTACGGACACATTCTGACATTGACTTTCGCAATCTCTTGACATTGTCCCTGAGTGCGTTTATGAGCATGCCCTGTTGATAGGTAAATAGGACCCGTGTGTATGTGTGTATGTTTTTTTTCGGTCACTTTTTAAGAACAAACAACATTCCGTACCCGAACAGTAGTTCGTAACCTGCAAAGCAATCAAACCACTCTGCCCCGAATTAATTTGGCGAAACCACAGACCAAACCTCAAACTCACCAGGTTGCCAACTGCCATCAGCGTGCCGAAAAGTGGTTGAAGGCATAAAGTAGTTCTCAATTTTTTTTTCTCATGTGCTTCTCCATTGTACCAAAAAGCAGGTGCTTCGATTGTTTCGTGCCACCTGAGTAGCTCCCGATGACTTCCGCCTCGGTTGCCCGCTGAATGGCAGAAAATTGAAAGGGAGTGCGCCGAATAGAGACCGGGAACGCTCCGATCTTTTGACATTTCGATCCGGTCGGCAATATTGATGGGGGGATGGCCGGTAGAATCTCACGCGATTATGATCACATCGTGTTTGTCGTGGACCACACCTCGACCTCGGCCGAGGACAAAGAACGCCCGTGTCGGGTTGGCTCTTCACCGGTAGGCACGGTAAGCTTTAAGCGTCTCCAGCGAGACGTGAGACTTCAATTATGATTAATACGCCCGGTCTTGGTACGGCTGATGTCGTTGGAGTGGAGTGGAGTTGTGTGTGTGTGTGTGCGAGGTGTTTTGTTGTTGCTATAATTGCGTACGAAGCAACTCCCGGAAGGACGTACGAAGTTGTTAGAAGTGTTCTGTGTACCGTTAGTAAAACCTCCTAAATCGTTTATCTTTACGTCAACGACGTCTGGGGCGTATAGTATTTTGACAGGTTCCTTTCGAACGATACGGAGCTGTTTAAAGAAAATCTACGCAATATTTTACTTCACCCCCAAAACAACAAAAAAGATGTCATCTTTCCGGGAAGTTTTTACCATTCGCATAAGGTCCTGCTCTTTCCAAAAATCAAATGTTAGGGAGCTTCTTTTGTGAGCGGAAAATTTACGTACGGACTGGCATAATGAGACGAGGGTCTGACAGCTGTTCCTTCCGGCAAAATGGTTGCTTTCCCCTGTCATAGGGCGAATGGAACCCCTTTTCCTGTGGACGCTACAGGACCCAGGCCGGTTATGCCGACTAGACAGTTCGAAATGTCCAATTATAGGACGTGGATGTCGTCCAGGGTGCGACTACGGCATTGGAAGCGGTGAAATGTCATAACCAATGTTTGCTCATTAAACCCACGTTTCCTGCTTTACGGTGTGCCACTTTGTCGAGTTCAAACAAGGGATTAAAGAGCTTTTATTTGTGTGGGCTCAGTATCTTGTCATGTCGTTTGAGCATGTTTTATGTACAATAATTAAAAATGGGCAAACTTAATTGATTAATGTAATACTCCCGCTGATAGCATCCAATTATTTATGTAAAAGAAATAGAAAAAAGAAGCTTTTTTACCCAATGCTTTTCTTGAGCAAAGTCGTCGCCGTTTAAAAAAAAAAGAACACCGAACGATAATCAATCTCATAATTGGAAAAACAAATGTTCGGGGCCAATGTAAACAAAACCACTTTCGATAGCTTCTCGTCTCCTTCAATCAATTTGAGCGTATCAATTTTTAATTGCCCATAAAAAATGCTCACAACACACACACGCACGCACACAAAATGTGTGTAGCAAGCGTACCTAATACAGGCAGATTTTATCGCTTGCAGCATACCAAATTCGATCGAGATGTCTTCATCGTTTCACCCGCTTCGTACACAAATCGTTTGGTGTGTGATGATGGTGCCGTGTCTGTTTGACAGCCGAACATCGAATGCTTCATCCCAACGTGAACCTTACAGCTGTAAGTTCGCCGCACCGATCCGTTCGTTTGTCTATTAAGTTTAATCGATATCACTTGATCGCGATGCGTGACAAATCAATTAGTGATGCACCGATTGATCGCACCCGTTCCTTTGCAAGGGCTTCTGTTGAGGTTAGGGGCTGTAAAAGGTGTTTGGAGCAAGATTGTGTCAACCTAGCGGCCATGGAGGAGGATTCAATGTGAGTAGTGTTGGAACTTGATTCTTACAAATCGTTAAAATCTTGGGGTGTTGCTTTTTGGCTCAAGATCTCTATCGCCATCGGATCGGTGATGTAGTGTCCTTTTGCTGTTTGTTCGAACGGATATCATTTGCCTGCCACCTGGCCTACCTGTCCCAAAGGGTAGTCAATTTAATCATGGCTGCTTAAATTAATGGTGTTGGGTGGGTTTCAAATTGATTACGCCAGAGAAAGGAAGTTCAACCCCGGTCGTTAGGCGTTCGGGTGCAGGTGTTCTAATCATTGGCGACCTTCGTGCGACTGTCGGAGAAGTACCCTACCGTACTGGTTGCAGCATTTTCTGTTGAGATCTAGAAGTTTTAATAATATAGAAGATATGATAAAGCACCACTCCGAGATATAACTTATTGATGGGAATTTGCTGTCGTCAGTACGGCTCGATTTGTATCCGTCAAGACGGAAGCGAACGAACCGTGCACTACACTATACCCACGGATCGTTTGATCGTTTCGCGAACATGGTTTCCCCCGGGTTTTCTCGGCCCCGGATTTATCACACTGCACAGTCAGCAGAGATTTGTTTTGATCGGCAGCTTCATGTCACGGTCATAATTGGCGAACAGATTAGCAACTTCCAAAACGAGGCTTTTGCCAGGCAACAATCGCTCCCGGACGCATGTACTAAGCTGCTAGCGGACCAACCCTGCAGACGGCCCTCCCCGAAACAATGTTGTCCCTGTTGTGCGTGTACGTGCGGTGCACGGGAAAAATCGCGTAAAAGTTCGTGAGAAACCGGAGGCCTGCATCCGGACGGTGGTCGGCTTATGCAATTGGTCACCGCCGTGACGATGGCCACCGGATGACGGATCGGATATCACAATAAAGCCCGCACAATAAAGGCGGCCGGCGAAAGTAATTTGTGTACGACGCGTTTTTAACGACGTTTCATAAGAAAAGCGGGCAACGATCATGCGTGGCGTCGATTGTGTGGCCATTTTCGTGTCTCGCGTCTTTTCGGAGCTGTCGGGTGAAAGGGAAGCGATATCGTCAAATGTGTAACGCTGCAGAGCGTGTTGCTGTTTGAATGAACGCTTCTTGTAGGCTGCTCCGTTGACCCTGACGTTCGTCGTTCGAGTGCTACACAGATCTCCACAGCAGCTCGTAACGTTTGTCACTGATAGTGCAACAAAAAAGAAGCAAAATGACAACACAGCTGCGCTCTCCACATTCGAGTGCATCGAGCTGCAGGTGTGCACTGTTGTTAGCAGTCGAACGGTTTTTTTAGGGCCAAAGGAAACGAAAGACAGCAGCAACAACAAAAAATGGCATCCACTGTACCGGTAGCCCATGATTACTCTAATTAAGGTGATGTCGTGCGCTGAGATTAATCTAATCAGCGACACGTTTTTCTCCCTCCTTAGCTGGAAAAACATATGCTCACACTCGTCATACACATCTAGTGTTCGTGCTCGGGGATTGCCTTCCCATTCCGCTCCATCTACACCAGGTGCATTGTTTGGTTGGGTGTTTCTTTTAAGGGTGGGAAGTATGGGTCGTTTAGAATGAATGGAACGATGTGGCGTGAGAAGTGTAGCGAGATTTGCAACATTTGTTCGCGAATGGAAAATGTCGCCATTTCGTACGTATTGTTTGAATTGTGCATTTGATTGGCGTGCCGCTAGTGTGGCAGCCGGGCCGTTGCAGCTTCGAATGTGGAACACGTTGCGCGGCACACCGATAAGCTCGTCTAAATTAAAGCGAAACAGTAGCGAAATACCGTCGGGCTCATTCAAGAATTGGACCCCAGTGTAGAATTGTTCTACTATCGCTGATGAGCTGTTTCACCACCGACGTAAAGCTTTAGTCGATGCATTGCTGTTCATTAGTGTACCCAGCGATAAATGGTGTCATATGAAACGAGCTCCACCGAAGAATCGAGTACAGTACCAATTTGAGATAATAGACTCTGTTGTACAAAAAATTCTATTTTTATTCACTGCATTTTTTCACACTAATCCCGGTCGTCAATGCATCGACCCTATCTAACCATGCTCTGAACTCGACCAACAAAACATGTGCTTTTGCTAGCCACTGAACGAGGATCTAGCTGCGTTTACACCTCATGGTAGAATTCTCATTGTTTATATCTAACATACTCCCCGCCTTGAAATAGTTATTTCAATCATTAATTGGAAGCACGCATATTTCCGAAACTGCGCGCCTAAATTCTCCCTTTGCCGTTTTAACTGTAACTACCCTAGTAATTCCATCTGCACCTGTATGTAACTGTGTAATTCTACCAAGTGGCCACTGAAGAGTAGGACAATTTTGTTCCTTAAACAATACTAGCGATCCTTCAGACACGACTAACTCATTTTTCCATTTCGATCTATTTTGAAGCTCTGGCAAGTATTCGATTGTCCATCTCTTCCAAAATTGTTGAACCATTGTTTGTACTAACTGCCATCTAGACAATCTGGATAGTTTCAAATCTAAATATGATGGTTCTGCTATAGTTTGCATCTCTCGGCCGATTAAAAAATGTGCTGGTGTTAGTACTGATAAATCGCAGGGAATGTTAGAACACGGCACTAAGGGTCTTGAATTTAACACTGCTTCTATCTGTGTAAGAGTCGTATTCAGTTCCTCGTAAGACAATCGATGGCCGCCTACAACACGCGTAAGATGATGTTTCACTTGTTTAACTCCAGCCTCCCAAATCCCGCCGAAATGAGGGCTCCTTGGCGGTATAAACGACCATTCAATTCCCTGGCTGGTACACTCGTACACGATCCTTTTAGCGTTTTCTTCATCGGCAAACATTCGGGCTAGTTCCTCCAATTCGTTGCGCGCTCCAACGAAGTTTGTAGCGTTATCTGAAAAGATTCTAAGAGGAAGGCCTCTACGGCTGATAAAACGGCGAAAGCTGCCAGAAAGGCATCGGTCGATAGGTCTGACACTAGTTCAATGTGTATTGCACGAGTACTCATACACACAAACAAACATACATACGCCTTCACGATTAACGGTCTTCTTCCGATAGAACAGGATTTGATTGAAAAGGGTCCAGCAAAATCTACACCGGTTTGATGAAATGCTGGGGCTGGCTGCACTCGATATGACGGTAAATCGCCCATCAATTGTTCAACACTAATCGGGTTTGCTCGAAAACACGTCACACACTTCGCGATCACTTTCCTGATAGTCGATTTTACTCGTAATGGCCAAAAACGTTGACGCACCACAGCCAATAGTCCCCTTTGTCCAAGATGCAGGTTCGTTTTATGTAAATGTGTCACTAAAATCTCTACGAACTTATGATTTGCTGGTAACAACATCTGGTGCCGACTATCGTAAGGGATATGTGCGCGTTTCAACCTACCTCCTACTCTCAAAAGTCTATCGATAGGATCGATAAAAGGTCGCAGGCTCGCCAAATCATGTTTCGTGGTGCCATTTTCTAACGCTCGAAAAACACTCGCGAATGATTCACGTTGAACACACCGAACTATCGTCTTCAAACTATCTTCTAACTCAGCGCTTGACGGGAGCTCCTTTACTATATCTTCTTTTCTTGACGCGATGTATTTCGAAAAACGCACTAAGTACACCATCATTCTTTGAAGTTTTTTATAATCACTGGTGAACTCAAAATTCAGTTTCACGTCCTTTACCATAGCTGCAATCAGGGTCACTTTGGGTTTTAGTTCTGGAACCTCGATATCACATTCTGGCATCACACGTATTTCTTGTTCACTGATTGTTTGTAAGTAGCTAGGGCCATTCCACCACATTTCATTTTGCAATAGACGTTTCGGGGTTTCCCCACGCGATATGATATCTGCTGGATTGGTTTTCGATGCTACATATCGCCATATACAGTTCTTTGTGCTGTTTTGAATGTCTCTAACACGATTTGCAACGTACGTTTGTAACTGTTCCGGTGGTCGTCGTAACCATGCTTCTACAATTTGCGAATCTGTCCACAAACACACCACATTAAGCGACACATCAATTGCGTTTAGCACCTTTTCAACTAATCTAGCTAATAAATGAGCGGCAAGTAATTCCGCACGTGGTGTTGTGATGGCCTTTCGTTTTTCTATTTTAATTGGAAGTAGACGTGATTTGCTGCATATGAGGTTCACCTTAACGTTTTTTACTTCATCTATACACCGACTGTAAACACACGCTCCGTATGCATTGTCAGATGCATCTGCAAATCCATGGAATTCTATCACTTTCGCATTAATCGCAAAAATCCAACGTGGCACCTTTAAATAGTTCAAACTAACCAATTCGTTACGAAGATCAATCCACTTATCTATAATTGATTGAGGCACTTTCACATCCTATCCGACTTTCATCTCGCTTTCTTCTCGAAGTATCAATTTTGCTAACGTTATCACCGGGCCTACCAGTCCTAGTACATCGTAGATTTTTGCCACTTCACTTAGAATTTTGCGTCTCGTATTCGCTTCATGTTGGCTACATGTAACGTCAAATGAATACCAGTCTTCCTCAGGATTCCAAACTACACCAAGCGTTTTTACTGGTATCGATAAGGTTTTGTCGATCACGTCTAACTTGTAACCTCGATCCCCTTCTGCAACGTTTTGTAATACTTCTCTACTATTTGAACACCACTTATGAGCACCAAAGCAAGCCTTTGCCAAAATCTTCTCTAGATCATTCTGCAGTTTGCATGCTCGCCGTAGGTCATTTTCACCAGCAATAATATCATCAACGTACGTGTTTTGTTCAAGCACTCTAGCCGCTTCTGGAAATTCATCTTTATGATCTATTGCTGTCTGTAACAATGACATTGTCGCTTGAAAGGGAGATGGTGTTAATCCGTAGGTCACTGTTTCTAATTCGTACACCTCAATTGGATCTTCAACATTATACCGCCAAAGTATTCTCTGGAAGCGAGTGTCTGGTGAAATCACCCGTATTTGTCGATACATTTTTGGTATATCAGCAGTTATGACATAGCGAAAGCTTCTCGAACTCAATAGTATGGAAAACAGCTCTCTTTGCACTGTCGGTCCCTTCTGCAAGATATGATTCAGGGCGACTCCATTCGATGTAATCGCTGATCCATCAAAAACTACTCTCAGTTTCGTGGTTGTGCTAGATGGCTTCAACACATAATGGTGTGGTATGTAGTAAGCATCGTTCTCGCAACCTTCTTCGGCCTTTGAAATTTTTCTCATATGACCCAATTCTGTATATTCACGCATGAATGTTGAATACTGCTTCCGCAGTTCTGGCTGTTTAGCTAGGCGTCTTTCTATCGTATTAAGCCTCTTCATCGACATTTCCTTTGAATCACCTAACTTCTTGCAATTGGGTTTGAATGGAAGACGAACCCAAAATCGTCCATCATTGCCTCGACGATGTGTATCTCGAAAATGTTTCACCGTTTCTTCGTCGTCTCGTGTTTGAACATGTTCATCGCATGTCTCGATCTTGTAGAATTTGCTAAGTATATCAGCTAGCGTATCAGTATTCGTAATGCAGAATGTCTGTGCTACAACTTGGATATCGGTATTAATGACGCCTCCTACTGTCCATCCAAGAGCTGTTTTGGTTAGTATTGGCAGATTCTCTCCCATCTTCAACTGATTAGGTTTAATCAGTTCCCAAAACCATTCTGATCCGATCAGTAAATCTATTGCACGGCATCTGCTCCATTTTGTTCTCTACACCCATTTTGTTTCGTAGCGTGGTCTTCGGTCATTCCCTTCGAGGACAGGTCGTTCACTTTATTCAGGCACGCCGCTACGGTCACACCGTCGTAATCATTCGCCACCACTTTCTCTACCGTTGTTTTCAGCAGCTGTACCCGCACGTCTAGTATTGAACGCTTAATCAGCAATCGCTCCATATTATCAGTGGATTCGTATCGTTCTCCGTAGTTCTGCACTTAAATTCACTTATCCGGTTCGAAGGACCAAAAAATGTTGTACAAAAAATTCTATTTTTATTCACTGCATTTTTTCACACTAATCCCGGTCGTCAATGCGCGTTCCCTATCTAACCATGCTCTGAACTCGACCAACAAAACATGTGCTTTTGCTAGCCACTGAACGAGGATCTAGCTGCGTTTACACCTCATGGTAGAATTCTCATTGTTTATATCTAACAGACTCTTTGCAGTGAATGTAGGGTATATGCAGGAGTCAAATAATTACTAAGCCTAATTACCTATAAATCAAACATTTGTTTTTGTTCTTTGGAATGTATGTTTTTTTTGTGCATGATTTGTGATTCTGCGATATAATGCAAACCGAATTTGAGGTTTCTTTATGTTTTTGTTTGCATTTTTAGTTTTTTGAAACAAATTTCTATTATTCTGAAGATTTTGTATCGTTCATTTTTGTGATCTTACCTTGTTGCAGTTGTCCCATGCCAGAAATATTTATTCTTGAAAACATATTAAAATATGTATTCTTTTGATGAAGCATTTATTCTATTTGTGTTCTTTCATGAAGCAATAAAGAGTTTAAAGTTACGCAATATGTTTTTATTATTCTAGTATTAGCCAAACAGGGCGACAATTGAGACTAAGGTTTTCTTAAGACTTTTTTTTTTCTTTTGTTTATTATTGTTTCTGTTAAATTACTTCTACATATCAACAGTTCTGTCGTTGGTGAAATCATAAAAAATAACTCCAACCAAAAAATGTCTGTAAAGATTTGTTTAAAGAATGAATATGCAATAGAAGAGAGGTTTACTTATGGAGAAAGATTCAGCTCTCGATTATCCCAGACGTATACAATTAATTAGTGATTTTTGACAAAAACTCATCAAAATAAATCAAAAATGCTATTTATACTAATACATTTCCACAACTTTTAACAACTAAATATTTTTAATCTTTCTTTTAACCAAATAATTAGTTAGCTAATTAATTTTATCATCATAAAAAGCGGGGTATAGTTAAAAAAATGATTCGTTTGTAACTTAGTGTGAAAAATGCGTCCTTAGCTTTAAAATTATACTATTTGCAGTAGAAAATCAATAGTTTATTGACATCACTAATGCGATGAATATGGTTCTCTTTCAGACAAACATCATTTCGATTGCAAGCTGTATAAATATACTTAAAGATGGTGCAGAAAATGAGACGATTTCACCCCAACCAATTTCATAAAATTCATGGTTCATTAAAAAATTGAAATACCTTTTAAACACAACTTATTTCAGAACAGTCAAGAGCTTAAACAATATTTTTGTGATCTCCAAAGACATGCAATATTTAAAGAACCCGTTCTAACCGTTGAAATGATTCTTCTGATTGGATTTTAACTTTTTCTTTACTGAGTGTTTTGTGTTATTCTCAATACAAATACAAAAAATCATGTTTATAATTCATTTTAACTCAATAAAAATATTTGCTCGTAGTTTAAATTATTTTTGCTTGCTTCAAAAAGAACCTGCAGCCATACAATTTGCTAATGAACGTATATAACTTGGTAATGAAAATTTATCACATAATAAGCTACAACCCACAACATAATCTATTTGACAACTTTACCGAAGGACTGAGTTGACAGAAGATTGATTGTTTAAAGTAAAGCTTCCGTTTGGCAACCGTAATGCAGGCGTTAGTGTAAAAACTCTCAGCTAAATTTTAATCTCTTTGCACTCATGCGAATAACCAATTTTATAACCATAATACCGATTTTCACTCGAGAAAGGTAATTAGGACTCAAATATGAAATTACTTTCCTGCATCATCAGAAATATTGTACAACTTGGCTGTATATAGCTATTCTAAATAAAATTGAATGCAATTATCTATCACATATCATGTTTCAAACCTAATCAAAACTAGTTTTCCCCCAAAACATAAATTCGCCCATATTCGCTGAAACGGCTCACCGTGGAATGGTGCTCTGTTTTTTAATTACCTTTTACTGATTGATTGCTTCACCTACGACTGCTTGGCTTGTATCAGTTTTCATAACATTCTTAATTAAATAAACACGAAATAAATGATTGAACCACCCCGCATTGCTACCCTATGAAAACCGATCAACCCAACCCTTCAAATGTGATTTTCCTCTTTTCCGCAAGCGCATAGTTTACGTAAAAATGGAAAAACGATACCCGGTTCGTTTGGCCGTGCCATGTTATGCTGTCGGAAGGCGGGACGGGAATGTTCCTACATAATATGCGTGCAGAATATTACCACATACACACACTCACACGCTCCGGTGGGTGAAGCAACTCAAAACACACAGCCCTGTCGGTGTGGCGGATGTTATAAAATATGTTAAATTAAATTTGGAATTTGGAGCTGCAAATTGAGCTGTTGAAACGGAAACATAATCATGTCCAAGATCGAGCAAAAACATTGAAACAAGGGAAGCGCACCAGAAGTCATTTGTGGAACCGAAGCACAAAAAGAAAACGGTTTTTCGGTGGTGGAAAAGCACGCATCCAATGCAATGTCTGGTTGCCATCTCCGTTACGACTCAAACTCTGATCAAGGGGATGTCCCTGAGGAGTGGGAAAGGGTTGACAGGGGTGCCCCTTCTTAGGCCCCAGCACACGGAATTGTTTGGTGACCGAGTGCAAGGGTGCGCGTTGCATCGAGTCTAGCTCGGTCCGGACCAATACCTTCACTTCGGCTTCGGTTCGGGCTAGTTGCGCGGAATGCAAGGTCGGTTCAGTTCCGCTGACTTCTTGGCAGTTTTGGGAGGGTTGAAGTCTTGTTTCTGGTTCGTTTTGTTGATCTGCTGCAAAATCGACAAGTGTGGCATTTGAGTGGGTTGCCGTTGGCCCGTCCGTTAGCAGATTTGTTTAACGACAAACATGATTGCTTTTAAGGCAAAAATTAACGTCTTTGACCACCTGCTTACCTTAAGCGTTGGAAGTTTTATGTTTCTATTGGCCGCTCGAAACGTTCGGGCTGAATTTCGACCTGAAATAATTCATTCGTGCCGTGGTGAACCGATTTGGAAATCGGTCCGACGCACCATTTTTCCTGTCCGGGTTTTGTCTGGCACCGTCAAAATCGTGAGTTTAATCAAAAGCGCAAGCTTCGATGGGATTCGGTTTGTGGCACTGCAAGCACAAAGCGCGATCGGATTGTGCATCGGGCCTCGATACAGCATATTGAGGTTCAATCGATCATGCGTTGGAAAATTTCGTCCTCACGACTGGTCTCGAGCGAGAGAGAGAGAGTGAGAGATCGAGAATTCAAGATATGCTGCAATAAACGATTGAATCTCGGCAAACACCGTCTGAAGGAAGGTGTCACAGACGGTTTACAGTGGTCACTATCAGGTGGTTACGATCGATGCAAAAATTAGCAAAACGAACAACACCACGCAGCCCACATCGAAACGCGTACATTAAATGAGCCTTTTTAACTGAGTGCACGATTTGTGAAGTAATGGCGTTTTATATCGTTTAAAGTACGGGATTTAACTTCCACTTCAGTGCACCGGCGATATGTAGACTCCAGCAACGTGCGTGTGTGGTTGCACCTTGGACGAGGAGAAGAAAAAACTGTCATTAATGTGATCTGCCGTTTTACCGAAACCTGTGGCTAATTACGGACCAAACCTTGCGCATATCGCCGTCCTGTCCGACGGTGTTTGACGGTGTGATTGTAAACATGCACGCTAGAAGCAAATGGTGAGAACGGTTATTAGCACCACACACACACACACACACACACACACACACACACACACACACACACAACGGATAAAGTTTTTCAAGCAAGATCGTTTATTGGCAATTAGAAGCAAAGAGGGAAAAATAAAAGTATATGCTGTTCACTGCTTGCTCACACAAATTTTACTATGTTCGCAGGTGGGTGGGTGGGAATGTCCCGAAAGTGCGCCCCGAAGGTGTCTCGTTGGGTGAAGTCGTGCGTTTGTCGAGCGTAGTAAAATGCCGAAGCTTTAATTAGTGTTGGCAGAATGGACCGCACGTTTTGCTCGATCGCCTCGAGAGTGAGAGCGTTACTGTTGGTATGCAGACAGTGTCGGTGCGTTTGTGGTTATGCTTGCAGAGAAAGGAACGAAAGGAATAGTTTGAAGCATATGAAAAATAACTGTTAACTGTTATTGCTCTTATGACGGGGGTTTGGCACTAACAGCAACATAGTAAATTTATAGACACATGGTCGGAGCTTGAAGTATGTTTCGATCATGCTTTACTGAGCAAATACTGGAGGTTCAGTTTGAGCAGCAGAGATCTTATGAGGCAGATTTTTACTCCATTGAACATGTGCTGATCGATTTCAGGAATGTCGACCTAAGGTTGTATTCGTTTACCCATGACAGTAGCTCCGATCTCAGACAAGTTTGACTCCACTTCATCCTGCCAATAAGATCGTTGCAGAACAGGTTGCTGACGAGGTCATTCTTCCAGGTTAGAAATGAATCCAATATCCTACTCACGTACTCCAACCATCATATCCGTTTGGTTCCGTACAATTTCGACAACCAGCTCTGGTCCAGAAACTTCAAAATTATCCAGTCACTTTGTCTATAGAATGATACGGATAGAACGCTGGACAGAGTCTTCTGAAACGTAGCAGTTTGTGGAGCTCATTGTAGGTACTGCTCCGTAAAACAATCACCGCATCCAATTTTGTTACCAAGGAATCACAGAGTACAAGAGATTTATTGAAATCGAAGGCTTATTCGATCATTCTACATTGCCGAGATTTCAATTCAACTAATGTAGGATTTACTACACACATTCAATATATCAAACATGTTAAAGTTAAATTTAAATAAGATCTGGCAAGTTCCAGCCGTATAGCTTTCCGGATTGACTAAATATTCAATAGTAGGGAGATGAAAAAATATGAGAACGAACGATCTTAAGTAAATAAGTAACGTACTATCGCTTGTATTTTAATTTGTTTTATTGGACTTTGTACTTCGGCTTCATATTATTTATTAATTAGTTTAGAATTACCTAACCGTATTGCTTTAAATTTATATTGCTTCAATCCTTTCCAAAAGTTTGGAGGGCTGAAGGTTTAAACATTAAGAAAAATCTTTAGATCACGTAGGATTTTTCATACATTGGTTACAAATAATGAAATAAGTGTCTGGGATTTATTCTTTGTTGTAGAACCTTTTGTAGCCTTAAACGAGAAGCTCTTCAAAATAAGGGAATTTTAAACTGAAAGAATCATAATTCAACAAACGGAATTCAATAAACCTCTGCCAAGCAGTTCTGTGATCTTCATTTGATACTCCTTTTTATAATGTTTAAGGTTAGCAGATACTATTGAATTTGATAGTGGTTGAAGCGCTGTCAGACGCGAAACAAATAACTTCACTCAAAGGCATTTTAGCAAAATATTCGAAGCATTACTGAGGCTGATGGAAGAAACCAAAGGAAGGTTTTTTGAATTTTACTTATGATTTATGACCAGTGTATGCCTACACCATCCCTTGCTCTCGCCAAGTTCTGTAACCACCGTGTTTTATTACCCACACAATTAATTTCAACGTCTAAACACTATTTCTACAAAACAACACTGTTCTAATACTAGTATGACACAATTTTCACCTCCACAGACACTTTTGAACATAAGGCTAATGAAAACACTTTGTTTTCTAACAGCACTCGCTTTTGTAATCAATATTTTTCATCATTATAAAGCAATTCAAAGTTACCCTTTTTGCTACGCTTTCCCGTGTTCATTTCACGGTACAGCAGTAGAATGATTGTGCTGGCAAATGTGAGAACCACTGCAAATGAAACAAACACAAAACAATCATGTACAGTTTTGTTTACATTTCAAACCAAACAACACTTACGCGTGGCAAAGATGAAGGCAAAGATGCCAAACTGCCGCTCGCCCGTGCCCGCTTCGAACAGCATCCAGTCGATGTGTGCATGACCAAGAAAGCCTGTCGCCGCCACTAGAAAGCACAGGAACGGTAGCAAATATTTCGCCTTTTCACGCCAAATGCCCCAGAAAAATGCGGCACCGATGACGAGACAAATGATGGACAGAATCACCACGAGCGTGATCTCTAAGTTGTAAGCTGATAGAGGAAGAAAATTACAATATTTTCTAAAATAACGACAAAAAGGGCAAATTCCCCTTCACACTAACCTCTGTACTCGGAAAAGCAAGGACTACTTTGATAGGTAAAGCTCAACGAACGACCGGCCATAGTTAGGAGGTAAAGACTGCAAGCTGTCGTACCACTGCCGGCCAGGTACGCAATCAGTTTTTTCTCCTCGTACGAAATGTGCACCCAGGTCGGAACTTGCAACGGCCGCATTCTGACGGAGACTGATTGGTATGTTGCAACGGTTTTTTGTTATTGTTACGATGACGCCAACCACAAACGCACGAAACGGGGTACGATTGTGAGGTTATCATTCAGTTCGAGCGACGAAGCTTATCAATTTGAAGCTGTTGGCATGACACAATTTTTACCTCCACAGACACTTTTGAACATAAGGCTAATGAAACCACTTTGTTTTCTAACAGCACTCGCTTTTGTAATCAATATTTTTCATCATTATAAAGCAATTCAAAGTTACCCTTTTTGCTACGCTTTCCCGTGTTCATTTCACGGTACAGCAGTAGAATGATTGTGCTGGCAAATGTGAGAACCACTGCAAATGAAACAAACACAAAACAATCATGTACAGTTTTGTTTACATTTCAAACCAAACAACACTTACGCGTGGCAAAGATGAAGGCAAAGATGCCAAACTGCCGCTCGCCCGTGCCCGCTTCGAACAGCATCCAGTCGATGTGTGCATGACCAAGAAAGCCTGTCGCCGCCACTAGAAAGCACAGGAACGGTAGCAAATATTTCGCCTTTTCACGCCAAATGCCCCAGAAAAATGCGGCACCGATGACGAGACAAATGATGGACAGAATCACCACGAGCGTGATCTCTAAGTTGTAAGCTGATAGAGGAAGAAAATTACAATATTTTCTAAAATAACGACAAAAAGGGCAAATTCCCCTTCACACTAACCACTGTACTCGGAAAAGCAAGGACTACTTTGATAGGTAAAGCTCAACGAACGACCGGCTATAGTTAGGAGGTAAAGGCTGCAAGCAGTCGTACCACTGCCGGCCAGGTACGCAATCAGCTTTTTCTCCTCGTACGAAATGTGCACCCAGGTCGGAACTTGCAACGGCCGCATTCTGACGGAGACTGATTGGTATTTTGCAACGTTTTTGTTATTGTTACGATGACGCCAACCACAAACGCACGAAACGGGGTACGATTGTGAGGTTATCATTCAGTTCGAGCGACGAAGCTTATCAATTTGAAGCTGTGTGGTTTGTTTACGGAACTCAGGGTGTTGAGTAAGACTAAACACATTGCCAATGTGTGCGAGAGAGAGAGAGAGTCGTGCAAATTTAGATTGCTTTGAGCGTGAACTAATCCAATCAAATCATACTGTTGTTTAGAAACAAATTAAGGGAATCCCTTTCTTGACCATTATTGAGACGAATTGTAGTACTGCGTCTTCAAAATGGATTAAATAGAAATTTCAAATTTTTAAACGATGCCTTTCACCCCTAAAACTGCAACCCATTTGCACTGGTTAATGCAAATCTAATCGAGAAAGTAAGTGCCAATAGAAAGTGCATCCCAAATGTTGGCGTCATACTGCGAATGACAATTTTTGGCACCATTGCGCAATGATGCAGCGCACATTTCGTCTGATCGTAAAATCACGCCACAATCCCTTGTGGGAGAAATTAGCTTTTTACGACTTTAACATCAACGGGATCACAGGAAGAAGAAACCCAGCGAGAAACAACGAAAAAAAACTAGTTTAGTACACGCGGCAAGAGTGTGACTACGCTCCTAATGCAGCCATAAAACGACAGCGACGGAATCTATCGACAATTTTATGACACTGGCCACCGAATCAAAACCATCCAAGTGGCATTGGCATAAGAGATCGGCACCGGGAGTTTGGGTGTTTTTTGCAGCGCGTTTTTCTGCCAAAAGATTATCGCACACCGAGCATAATCGCAAAGTAAACAGACAGGTGGTCGTAATCGAAAGATGCGATCAAACTTTGACGCATAATGATTGATAATGAAGTAGTTTAATTGGACCGATTCGACAGTGGACGAATCGAACGAACAGGCTCATATCGCACACCCCGAAAACTAGTGAACAGCACCGTGACAGCTTCAATGCTGTTGGGATTAATGTACTGGCAGCGCTGTAGCCGACATATCGATTTATGATTTACGACGGACCGCACAAGAACGGACGCGTTGGATGCACACCCCAACGATAGTAATAGGAAAAAGAACCCGAAAAAGAATGTGCCCCATATTCAAACCCCTTTTTGGAGTTTTTGGAGGGTTGACACATGAATGGCCGCTCCTTGGCGCGATTGATTTACGATCTCGCCCGGTCAAGTACGAGTCACTCATGACTACCTCCGGGCAGGGTAGGCAGCCCACTCTAATTGTTGGTGTTATAATGAAGTTTGGGGCTCCCTGTGAGGAGTTCTCGTCGTTTTTTCGTCTTCTCTTGAAACTTGGAAACCATTCATAGATGTTATTAAAGTGATTAGTCACCCATTGTCGGTTTCACATTTTTACGTTGTTTGTTCTGGACGGTTTGGTTGTCTTGGTGTTGTTTTTTTTCTCTCTATTATAACACAAATCTACACTTTTCTGTGATTTATTTCTTAATACTAATGACTATTGTCTTTAATATAGAGACATTAGGAGCGATGTAGAAAATGTGGAACACAAGTGAAGGTATCGCTGACCGATCGCTGCCTTATATTGCTCAAGCGATCGTACCCTTTTCTTAGCCGAGCTGTTCCTGGTTCAATGCACAATGTAACGATCGGTGGCACATTCCGGCGCCCGTTATGTCCATAAAATCTGTTTAGATTGCTTTGAGCGTGAACTCAATCAAATCACACTGTTGTTTAGAAACAAATTAAGGGAATCCCTTTCTTGACCATTATAGAGACGAATTGTAGTATGGTGTCTCGATACTAAAAAAAAACTGTTGTTTAGAAACAAATTAAGGGAATCCCTTTCTTGACCATTATAGAGACGAATTGTAGTACTGTGTCTTCAAAATCGATTAAATAGAAATTTCAAATTTTTAAATGATGCCTTTCACCCCTAAAACTGCAACCCATTTGCACTGGTTAATGCAAATCTAATCGAGAAAGTAAGTGCCAATAGAAAGTGCATCCCAAATGTTGGCGTCATACTGCGAATGACAATTTTTGGCACCATTGCGCAATGATGCAGCGCACATTGCGTTTGGTCGTAAAATCACGCCACAATCCCTTGTGGGAGAAATTAGCTTTTTACGACTTTAACATCAACTGGATCACAGGAAGAAGAAACCCCGCGAGAAACAACGAGAAAAACTAGTTTAGTACACGCGGCAAGAGTGTGACTACGCTCCTAATGCAGCCATAAAACGACAGCGACGGAATCTATCGACAATTTTATGACACTGGCCACCGAATCAAAACCATCCAAATGGCATTGGCATAAGAGATCGGCATCGAGAGTTTGGGTGTTTTTTTGCAGCGCGTTTTTCTGCCAAAAGATTATCGCACATCGAGCATAATCGCAAAGTAAACAGACGGTGGTCGTAATCGAAAGATGCGATCAAACTTTGACGCATAATGATTGATAATGAAGTAGTTTAATTGGACCGATTCGACAGTGGACGAAGCGAACGAACAGGCTCATATCGCACACCCCGAAAACTAGTGAACAGCACCGTGACAGCTTCAATGCTGTTGGGATTAATGTACTGGCAGCGCTGTAGCCGACATATCGATTTATGATTTACGACGGACCGCACAAGAACGGACGCGTTGGATGCACACCCCAACGATAGTAATAGGAAAAAGAACCCGAAAAAGAATGTGCCCCATATTCAAACCCCTTTTTGGAGTTTTTGGAGGGTTGACACATGAATGGCCGCTCCTTGGCGCGATTGATTTACGATCTCGCCCGGTCAAGTACGAGTCACTCATGACTACCTCCGGGCAGGGTAGGCAGCCCACTCTAATTGTTGGTGTTATAATGAAGTTTGGGGCTCCCTGTGAGGAGTTCTCGTCGTTTTTTCGTCTTCTCTTGAAACTTGGAAACCATTCATAGATGTTATTAAAGTGATTAGTCACCCATTGTCGGTTTCACATTTTTACGTTGTTTGTTCTGGACGGTTTGGTTGTCTTGGTGTTGTTTTTTTTCTCTCTATTATAACACAAATCTACACTTTTCTGTGATTTATTTCTTAATACTAATGACTATTGTCTTTAATATAGAGACATTAGGAGCGATGTAGAAAATGTGGAACACAAGTGAAGGTATCGCTGACCGATCGCTGCCTTATATTGCTCAAGCGATCGTACCCTTTTCTTAGCCGAGCTGTTCCTGGTTCAATGCACAATGTAACGATCGGTGGCACATTCCGGCGCCCGTTATGTCCATAAAATCTGACGACGATCGATCGGTTGGATCGGTGAGCTGATTTGCAAACGTCGTTATGACTTTCGCTTACGCATACACGACGACGAAGCGTCCGCGATGTCCAAAGCAGCCCGAAACGGTTCGAGACTGTCCTCGTCTCCATTTAGGAGTGTTTTAGATTAATCAAAATTTTTCTTTACATTCTTCTCCACAGTCCGCGCAGCAAAATTGGAACACACAAACCATCTCTCTTATCCAATGTGCAGCACGCAAAAACGAAGAGTAAGCAGATTAATGACATAATACAGCCCTGATTACATACTCCGTTACACTGGCCCAATGAGAGACAATGTTCGATTTTGCAACGGTCATCACGTGGATCGATCGGGCTGAGCGGTAATCGGTTCGAAGAAGAATAACGATTCGGAAAACTGTTTCGGCCGGGACTGAAGCGCACCAAAGAAAAGCATGGATGCACGTAAGTCATCAACCAAGCGAGACATATTAAAGGCACGGCTGTCTGGGCCACCAAGGCAGGCCCTTCCAAAGCGACTGTGGTCGCGCGTCGGTTCCGGATCTTCGTACTTTGCGTTTGTGGCCGAATGGTCAATGATGCGTGGCAAGTGGGTCGATTGTCAGGGGGTCGGTACCGGATTGGCGGGGGTGGAAAGGGTGGTTTGTGTAGCTCGGTATGTTAAGGTCACCCTGGGCCGTCTACCGCTTTCGGTGGAGACCGGTGGAGACCGCCAGTAAGGACGTAGATAGTGGAGGCGTTTGATCGGTCGATATCGATATCGAGACCGGAACGCACTGCAGTATGCACTTGAAAACTTGAATACAACCCAAAAACAAACGCTCGAAAAGGGTGGCTGAAAAACGGTTCTTCTTGGTGTGTGTGTATAATGCGTGCGAGAAAAGGTTCAGCATTAGTTGGACTAGGTCACGCGTGAAAGATATTAATCGATTCTGAAGGTTTGGTTTTTAGTAATTTCTTTTACAGGGTGAATATTTTTCGTTTGATTGCTTGACGGAATAGTTAGAAAAGACAGAGGTTAGAATGTTGAAAAAAAAGTTCGAATCGCAACCTTAAGTCACCGTTCCAAATAATTTGTTTTAAAATTTAATTCGATTGTCATTCGAAGGATATCATGCACAATGCAGCTGCAGCCTTCAACATCTGTTAGATATTTCTTATTTTGTGTGACCATCTTCAAGGGTGAATCAGTCTTGTGAAAGTCACTCTCTTTAGTGATATCTGTAAAGTGTTCTACGCCGTATTAAACTCAAATAAAATTCATTAGTCCAAAGAGTTATAAAATTCATATTTCAATATTCCTATCAATTCGATTGAAAAGATTGCTTAATTGTGACGTGATTTGACTAAGTTTGGCATGACATTTTTACAAACCGATGTATTGCCTTCATCTAAATGTTTTCTCTTATTCACATTAGGAAAACAATTGTATCATATTTCTTCGTTTGCTACATGTTTTCATCGGATATTACGAGGTGGCCAACGTTTTGATGATATCTCAAAAATGATTGATTGAAATGAATGATATTCAAGTAGAACGGCCTGGACGTATTGCTAAAAATGAACTTTATACTTGTAATAACTTGTATTATTCTTCAACACATTTATTACAATCATGCTCTTAATGTCCATTTACCGGTACCATTACCAATTTACTTTGTTTATTTAATTAGTTATGCTATAATTCCCTACCGGGGCGGGCCCGGTAGTAGATGCGACAGCGGCGCCGATCTTCACACGGCAGGATCGAGGCTCAAGTCTCATCTGGGTCGTTCCGCCATAGTGAGGACTGACTATCCATCTATACGGTAACAATAAGTCTAGTAAGCCAAAAATGGCAGGCATGACATTCGAGGTCGTTTGGCCAGTATATTAAGAGACAACGTTAATAATTATTGTAATTGGGATTTATAAGTCGTGCTCGCTTTGTCAATTGTTCATAGTTTTTGTTTATTTGTTTATGTGTATTTGATTATTAATTTGATGACTATATGTTATTACTTTAATATACTTCATTTCAATATATCTTCATTACGTTTTCGCTAAATATTTCCATTATTGTGATAAACTAAAAATAATAACTTCTCGTTAAGAACGTTATCATCAATGATTAGCAGTACTACAGCCTTTAGAAATCAAACGCAATTCCATCTATCCCTTACTCTCTCAAAGAACTTAATTAAAAATTTTGCTATGAATGTCTGATTTAAACTCATTGGCTTATATCTTCATAATATATTAAATCTACTAAATGATAATTAATTTTAGATAACTAACAGATTACAATACGCCATCAATTGTTCATGTCAAATTTTATTTCTCAACCACATCTTACTGTTCGAGTGATTTGTTTCGAGGGTCAAATCAGTCCTAGCTATAGCGTTCCATGAGATATGTTGAAGTTTTGAATTTATCTAGCTAGCTGGGGCGGCCCGGTGGTGTATACGATAGCGGGGCCGGTCTTCACACGGCAGGACCGGGGTTCGAATCCCGGTGGACCGCCTCCCCGTACGCAGGACTGACTATCCAGCTACGGGTAACATCTAAGTCACAGAGAGCTAGAAGGAGGGAGGCAATGAAGGAGGATTGGGCGGTGGTTCGGCGAGCTTCGAGGGACTGCAAGCCCAGCAACCTACATCTGTCCTCATAACAAGGAAGTACCGAATGGTGGGACCCATAGATCTTGCGGATAGCAAACCTCGTGAAGGATCGCTGAACTCTTTCGATCCGGTCTATGTGGATCCTCGCCGACGGCGACCAAATCACCGAACAGTATTCCAACAGCGACCTGACCAGTGAGCAGAATATTACTTTTAGGCATTGAGGATC
>KZ062023.1:179840-243196 GCA_002091835.1 Anopheles maculatus
ATCTTGCGGACAGCAAACCTCGTGAAGGATCGCTGAACTCTTTCGATCCGGTCTATGTGGATCCTCGCCGACGGCGACCAAATCACCGAACAGTATTCCAACAGCGACCTGACCAGTGAGCAGAATATTACTTTTAGGCATTGAGGATCAGTAAAATTGCAGGCAACACGTTTCAATACTCCAAGCGTTCTCCGAGCTCTGGTGACCAGGGAGTCGATGTGGCTGGGAAAGGTAAGACCAGCATCCAGCCAAACACCGAGGTCCCTAACAACAGATACTCGGTTGACGGAGATCTGGCCGATGGTGTAGGGATAAAGGATTGGGGAACGAGAACGAGTGAACGAGATAACATTACATTTATTAGGACTAAGAACAAGTTTATTAACATCACACCATATAGAAAAACGATTAAGGAAGTTTTGAAGGACGGAACAATCATTAAGAGAGGAGACAGGATAAAATTTTTTAATGTCGTCAGCATAACACAAAAAACAATCAAAAAACAATTAATGATAATTAATTTTAGATAACTAACGGATTACAATACGCCATCAATTGTTCATGCCAAATTTAATTTCTCAACCACATCTTACTATTCGAGTGAGTTGATTCGAGGGCCAAATCAGTCCTAGCTATGGCGTTCCATGAGGTATGTTGAAGTTTTGAATTTATCTAGCTATAGAAATGTTTTTTTTTTTTCAAAATCCAAACTTTGTTTGAAATAATAAATAGGCGAAATTGTTAAAATCTACCTCAATGCTTAAACTTCAGAAATGTTCTCATGGCAAATATAGGTAAACTGTTTCTATGAATAATCTGTTGTTGTTTTATTATTCACAAATAATGTTGTGTCAATCTTGTAAACGTTTATCGGTTGTGCCATTAAACCACGAAATGAACATATCCGTTACTTAACTCCACTCTATGTGAGCATGTCTATGTGCCAGCGGAAACAGTTGCCAGCCAGTGCAACACATTGCACGATCTAATCAAATCACACTTTCCAATTCTACCTCAACCTTGTCACAAAATCGATTTTGGATTGCACGAACGTCAACGGCAAGAACGACGTCAAGCCCGTTCTACAACCCCCTACAATCCGTCCGTCCATTGATCATAATTTCCCGCCGAACGTTCCTAACCACAAAAAAACGCTCGGTACGCGTGCCACTCCACCGGGCGGATGTGGATAAAGCGCGCGTGTACCATACACTTTGCCGAACCACATTCTACCCTGGTGTCCTGATGTCCGGGGTGTATGCCCCGTGTGGTGTTGCTTTAATGCGTTGCCGCATTGATCGAAATTCTTGCCGAGCAAATTTCGAAAACCGTACAAAAGGCCAACAAATAACTTTAAGTCAACAAGCGCACGATCAGGTAGGAAGTGTTTGTGTGGCTACCGTGTTGGGCGGGTGGAAACGACCACTCTTGTTTTTTCGTCGGTACAAAGTATAGTGCACACACCCCACGAAGATATCGTACGGTGGTAGTGTTACGGTTCACCGAGAATTCGAATGCAAACATCCACGCGGGTGTACTCGGACCGGAGGTTCATACTTGTGGTCACCAGCCAATGATCGTGGTGCAGTTGCTGCTCGTGCGCAATCTACCCCGGGAAATGACGGACGGTTGGGCGGCCGCCTGGCAAAGCACACCCTTTCGACGACGTGCCAATAAAAGTT
The DNA here is from genome assembly GCA_002091835.1 of Anopheles maculatus. Taxonomy (NCBI): domain Eukaryota; kingdom Metazoa; phylum Arthropoda; class Insecta; order Diptera; family Culicidae; genus Anopheles; species Anopheles maculatus. The sequence continues at coordinate 181,523 of KZ062023.1, forward strand.
CCATTAGCGTACGTGATATACGGCCACGGATCGGCTTAATTAAGCCAATGACCCTGCGAGGGCGCACGCGCGTTCACCGACGATGGGCCGTGTGGTCCATCGATTTGTAGCCGAACCGATCGATCGATGGCGATGAAGTTTTAGGGCCCGCCCATAATCAGCTTGTAATTTGGGCGCGTGATAGACGCAAACATCCACGCGGGTGTACTCGGACCGGAGGTTCATACTTGTGGTCACCAGCCGATGATCGTGGTGCAGTTGCTGCTCGTGCGCAATCTACCCCGGGAAATGACGGACGGTTGGGCGGCCGCCTGGCAAAGCACACCCTTTCGACGACGTGCCAATAAAAGTTCCATTAGCGTACGTGATATACGGCCACGGATCGGCTTAATTAAGCCAATGACCCTGCGAGGGCGCACGCGCGTTCACCGACGATGGGCCGTGTGGTCCATCGATTTGTAGCCGTACCGATCGATCGATGGCGATGAAGTTTTAGGGCCCCCGCCAATAATCAGCTTGTAATTTGGGCGCGTGATAGACGGTGAGAACGTTCACGAGCCGAGCTCCTTCCGCCCTTTTTTTATTATGTGACTATGAGAATCGTGACAGTTAATGAAGTCTGGCAGGGAACTATGGCTGTCAAGCGAAGGTAATTGTGACGAAATAGAAGTGTGTTCGTACGATGTGAATCGAACAGATTTTGACATTCAAAGATTCAATTTGGTGAAACTTACGCCAATACGGATTGCATTGTAAAGCGCCAACGCGTGACTGGTTGATTTCCAATAGTTCTCAATCGCGGCGAGCTTTGATTGGGCATTCGTAACGTTCTTTTAGAAGGAATTTTAATACGTCGCAGATAAAATACTAATCTTTGCTGCTTTAGAAAGGTAGGAAACAACATTATTAGTGATAAAAAATTGCTACTCAACAGAAAGCAACTTGGCACGATTTTATTACCAGCTAAATAATCTCTTAATGTACTTCATGATCGCATTAAAAATAAATTTTATATCTCTACTCATTCGTACGTTAATGAACAGTTAGTACTAGAATGCTGACGGAAGTGAATCGCACATGCGGCTGTGTGTAAAAAAATATGAGAATATTTATCTTAATTAAAAATCCTGCAACAGGGAAACGATTGGATTTAGGTTAGGAGCGATATTTACAGCTCTGCTTCGAGGAAACCATTTTGCTTTCATGTGTAGTACAGCACCACATATGATCGCCGGTAAACACATTTACACTACATACACCCATCCATCCATCCATCCGTACAAAGCGGGCTTACATGTGCGGTGGATGCCAAAAGCAATAACGCGACGTGTAGCACGATATATCCGATTGCACGAGCAACACGCGTTTACATGGTATGGCAATTTCGGCTCCGGTTACGATTCGATTGAAAGTACCGTCCTTTGGGGCATTCGGGGAAAAACGTTCGTCGGCACATAGAAGCAAAACATACAAGAGACAAAATAGACGAGTTGTTTCGTTTTGTTTGGAGTTTGGTTGCAAGGACACGAGTGCTTTTTCTGCAAAGTTGTTAAAAAGTTTTCTTTTTTGACTTCGAGAATTCTGTTGCAGGGCCTTTTCAAGATATTTGTTTTTGCTTTGTATCAGATTGTATAAATAATTATGAGTTTTAAGAAATAGCAGACGTGTTTTGGCTCGAGATTTACCGAAACGATTACTTCGAAAACAATCTACCTTCTGTGTCTTAGATGTTTTGGGATTTTATTTTATTCACCTAGAATTGGAGATGCTTCAGCAACAATTCAAGAAGACACAACAATGTAATACTGTACACACTGACTTGGTCGGAATTTTTAAAGACAGAATTTAAACACAGAATAAAGGCCACTGCGGGTTGGGAATAAAAATAGAAAACAAGTGTAAGGTAAATAGCAACGATGCCTAATGAGGATTGCTGAGGTACCCAGTTCAAGATGTCAAGCAGTTCCGTATTCTAAGATCTAAATAATTTGTTCTAGGAGTGTAAATTTTATTATTATTATTATTATTATTAACCGCTTAATTGTTCGCCTTAAAAGGTTTAACAATGTAAAGTTCTTACAAACTAATTATAGACTAACCTAATCATACAAAACATACAAAACACGGAATGCCTAATCATAATTTCATAGTCAAAGGGACATAAAAACAATAGTCAAAAGGACATAAGAACATTGGTCAAAAGAACATAAAAGCATTAAAATAAGAAAAAGAAAAACATCACATAACTGCTGGCATTAAGGCACAGAACTGATTCTACTGGCTATGATATTAATGGATGCGTTAAAGTCGAAGTACTGATAGAATTCGTTTAAACATTTAGACATGACCACCATCGGATTGTTGGCTAAGTAATTGGAACTATGACGGTCGATCGCGATCAATTGCTGATGCCTTGTCGAGAATCGGGGCACAAAGAAAGAGATTCTTGATAATAATTTAGGGGCATCTATTTCGTTTTTTATCAGTTTTGCCATAAAAAGAACCTGACAATTACGTCTTCTAGTTTCAAGTGATTGGATCCCTAGTAACTGACAGCGTGTGTTATAATCAAGCTGTTGAAAATTTGGCCAGTGAAGCCGGGCTAAAGCGGAACGAGTGAATCGGCGCTGGATACATTCAAGCCGTTTGATCCAATAATCGATATAAGGGTTCCATACCACTACACCAAATTCGAGAATCGATCGCACCAGGCTACAATATAGGGTTTTTATGCAAATCGGATCGTTAAAATCTTTTGTCATTTTGTTTAGAAGTCCGAGAGTCTGTGATGCCTTCGAAATTATTTTTTCATAGTGCTTCGAGAAAGTCAATTTGCTGTCTAAAATAATACCAAGGTCAGAAACATTATCACAGCGTTTAATTTGTTCGTCATTGATAAAATAATTCATGATAAAAGGTCTCTTCGAGCGAGTAAATGATACTACACAGCACTTTTCAACCCAGATCGTAAGAAAATTTAACTTGCACCAACTAGAAAAGATATTGATAGAGCTTTGAAGGCATTTGGCATCGTCAATGGTGTTTATAGGTCTATAGATTTTTAAATCGTCAGCATATAAAAGAAAACTACCGGCAGGCAACACCTCACAGATATCATTAATGTATAAAATAAATAACAATGGACCCAAATTACTGCCTTGCGGGACACCAGACGGACTAGAGAAAGCTGACGAAAAACATGACCCAAATTTTACGAAATATCTACGATGTCTCAAATACGATTCAAGCCATTCAAGTATTGCTTGAGACAAGCCTAACCTTTTTAGTTTATGCAACAATATATCGTGAGATATGCTGTCGAAGGCGGCTTTCATGTCAGTGTATAAGCAATCCACTTGTTTGTTGTCTTCTAAGAAACTCAAACAATCCGACACGAATTCAAGCAGATTCGTCGATGTTGAGCGCTTAGGCATGAAACCGTGCTGAGCTGTAGATATGTAGCTTGATGCATGAAAAATAAGCGGTTTGTAGAGGAGTAGCTCTATTAGGGGGGGCATTTTGATACAAAATTAGTCCAGAAGTAAAGATATAGAGCATTAAAAGTATTGACTTGTCTGGCAACTGACAAAGGACTACAGCTTGCCTTCGCAAACAAGTTCTTGATATTGATTAAAGTATCGGACGAGAGTGTCCCGGAAGCGAAGAGGTGAATTTTAAGGATCTTCTAGAACTTCCTGTTTAGACTAGGTTATTGCAAATACTATCAGCATTGGACGAGGAAGACTATGATAAATAAATTTTCACAGTACTTTACCATCTGAGATGACTCATAGACATTTGTTTTCTATTTCATTATATAGTGATTCACTATCTGAAAGTTATTCCCTCAAGAATATTTCTGCACTGAAAGGAGATTGAGAGATTCTTCTTTTTCCCTAGAACTATGATGCTGGTCCTACCGTAATTATATTTAAAATGCTGTTGACTTTCCACTGGGATACCAAAAGAGTGCATTGAAATGTCCCTAGATCGAAAAGTGTTCATTACAGATTCGATGTGACCATTTCATCTATATACTGAGCTTCTGCTTGAAAAGCTCTGTTCTTGATAGTTTCCTTGAATCTGCATTGCAATCAGAGAAAACATAATTATAATTTCTACGAAGCACACAACATTGAGCAGCAAGATTTCTTGGTACATAAATCGATACGTCAAGTCTTCAAATATATAATAACATAATTTATTGAACCAACATTAATGAGTCAGTTATGACAACTACTAATAAGCAACGCAAAAAAACAGAACCCCATTTTGTGTTCCGTGTCATGCGTCCATGGCGACATCAACCGCAGTGACTCGCTACCAACATCGAAAACCAACATCATCTTGTCTACGGTAAAAGGCCCTGCTCCCATGCAAACCAATCTGCGCCAACAGCGCCCATAATAGAACAGTATCGAATATCATCGTGCGTAAGGTCTGTTTGTTTTTACCAAAGGTCTTCCACTATTTTCTCCACCACGGCACGTGGCGTTGTTGCGTTTCCTACGCTGCCAGGAATCGGATTGTGCCATGCCACGGCTGTCACCGTGTGTCATAGCTTGCGGAACGCGTGTAACGCCCCTTCATAGGCCGAAGAAAAAAGGGCGACTCAACGGGTAAAGGTTATACAGTTCGGTTCCGACCACAGCGCAAACAACCACGGGCTAGAAGTCGATAAGATTTTCGGTCCAGTGCAAGAAAACATTGAACCACCCGACGAGCTGGCTTTGCGTGCTCGGGCTAGGGAATTTCCACGCTCGCCACGCCACATTGGGTAATTGATCTGTCATCGGGCAAATTCGGTTCGGAGGCCTAATAATGTCTGCCCGTTTGGAGCGTGGCGTAGTGTGGCCGGGACCAAGGGTGTATGATAAGTAAGCCGTACGAAAGGCACTGGCTCGCGTCAAACGTTTCTCGAGCCCTGCGAAGCCAGTTCCATTTGTCTGGTCGAAGTGACCCATTATTTTAGAGCAGACCTACTCGCGGCCAACGCCAGCAAAACCTAAGGAATGGACTTTTACCGCACGGAGTTCGTGTTCGTGGGTCTCGATGCGACAGTGTCGTGAGGCAAAAATGAAGTGACATCGTTTCTAGCCGCCTGGTCACCATGTCGCCGTGGGTTAAATTCGACTGTGAGTGTGTGTGAGCATCTGTGTAGAAGCACTCATTCCTTCAGCTTCACCCTAAATGTTCAACATGATCGCGGATGGTCGCGGAATGCAGAGTTATGCGAAAACTGTGCCACCATTATGTGCGCTGAGTGCATCTGCGTCCTAGGGCATGGAGGGGGACAGAATGGTACCGGGAGGCATTACCAGGGGTATCCCCGTGACATACAAGAGGTAACACATGTCATACGAATTAATGTGCACAACTTTGTTCAACTTCCAATAAAAAACCGAGCAACCGGTGTGCGCCACACTGGTGGCTTATAATTATGTGCGTTTCAATTGTGCCAGGTTGTATAATCGATCGTCCGCTTCTTGTGTGTGTGCTTTCTTACTTTTTGGTTCAGCTCCAATTTGGCACATTGAATGGCGGACAATCGTGGCCAAGATGAAGTCTAACACGCGCTCGTGGTACGAATAGTCACACTGGAGATGCGATGCAATCTTACGCGGCGCGAAAAGTCAGGATCGAGCTGCGTGCGTGCTTGTAATGTGACGAGGTGAAATTGTTGCTGCCACGTGGCATAATTTTAGAGCAAAACGAAACTTCCAAAAAGAAACGAATTAGAGCTGTCTGTTGTGACCAGCCCTATCGATGGGTATGATCTTGATCACGCGAGATACTTCGCGCGAGAGGAGAAAGTATTGTCATGTGGTTTTTTTTTGCACAAACATATTTGGCGTGATCATAACGACTTACTGCCCGGTTACTGTGTACCGTTCGAAGGATTACGCGCGGAGTAAAGACTTATTGCTAAAAGATGTTTCACTTTCGGAAAACGGCGGGGAAAGATAAGCGATCAGCTTAGAGTAGTTAAACGGAAAAAGGGTAGCTTGTTTGGATGGTGTAGCACTTTGTAATGAGTTGTCGTGTTTGATTGTTTTGCAAATATTTGTTTTACATAACATTTTGTCGTGATTGGTTATGGTTATTGAATATGCTGTAAGGACAGATGTGAAACTGTATCATGATTTTTAGAAGAAACTCGTGGCAGGTCGTTAGAGACACAATTTAAATTGAAGAACTGTTGCATGAAGAAATTGATAAAGAGTTGATCCCAGGCCTTTACTGGTTAAGGATATGTTTATTTTGAAGAATTTCTATGAACCCACGATGCTATTGCTTATAAAAGTCATGATACAGTTTCACATCTGTCCTCACTGCATATTCAATAACCATAACCAATCACGACAAAATGTTATGTAAAACAAATATTTGCAAAACAATCAAACACGACAACTCATTACAAAGTGCTACACCATCCAAACAAGCTACCCTTTTTCCGTTTAACTACTCTAAGCTGATCGCTTATCTTTCCCCGCCGTTTTCCGAAAGTGAAACATCTTTTAGCAATAAGTCTTTACTCCGCGCGTAATCCTTCGAACGGTACACAGTAACCGGGCAGTAAGTCGTTATGATCACGCCAAATATGTTTGTGCAAAAAAAAACCACATGACAATACTTTCTCCTCTCGCGCGAAGTATCTCGCGTGATCAAGATCATACCCATCGATAGGGCTGGTCACAACAGACAGCTCTAATTCATTTCTTTTTGGAAGTTTCGTTTTGCTCTAAAATTATGCCACGTGGCAGCAACAATTTCACCTCGTCACATTACAAGCACGCACGCAGCTCGATCCTGACTTTTCGCGCCGCGTAAGATTGCATCGCATCTCCAGTGTGTGTGTGTCTGTGTCCCGTTTCGAGGGCTCGAATATTCGTACCACGAGCGCGTGTTAGACTTCATTTTGGCCACGATTGTCCGCCATTCAATGTGCCAAATTGGAGCTGAACAAAAAAGTAAGAAAGCACACACGAACACACACAAGAAGCGGACGATCGATTATACAACCTGGCACAATTGAAACGCACATAATTATAAGCCACCAGTGTGGCGCACACCGGTTGCTCGGTTTTTTATTGGAAGTTGAACAAAGTTGTGCACATTAATTCGTATGACATGTGTTACCTCTTGTATGTCACGGGGATACCCCTGGTAATGCCTCCCGGTACCATTCTGTCCCCCTCCATGCCCTAGGACGCAGATGCACTCAGCGCACATAATTTCGGTTCGGAGGCCTAATAATGTCTGCCCGTTTGGAGCGTGGCGTAGTGTGGCCGGGACCAAGGGTGTATGATAAGTAAGCCGTACGAAAGGCACTGGCTCGCGTCAAACGTTTCTCGAGGCCTGCGAAGCCAGTTCCATTTGTCTGGGCGAAGTGACCCATTATTTTAGAGCAGACCTACTCGCGGCCAACGCCAGCAAAACCTAAGGAATGGACTTTTACCGCACGGAGTTCGTGTTCGTGGGTCTCGATGCGACAGTGTCGTGAGGCAAAAATGAAGTGACATCGTTTCTAGCCGCCTGGTCACCATGTCGCCGTGGGTTAAATTCGACTGTGAGTGTGTGTGAGCATCTGTGTAGAAGCACTCATTCCTTCAGCTTCACCCTAAATGTTCAACATGATCGCGGATGGTCGCGGAATGCAGAGTTATGCGAAAACTGTGCCACCATTATGTGCGCTGAGTGCATCTGCGTCCTAGGGCATGGAGGGGGACAGAATGGTACCGGGAGGCATTACCAGGGGTATCCCCGTGACATACAAGAGGTAATACATGTGTGCGCTGAGTGCATCTGCGTCCTAGGGCATGGAGGGGGACAGAATGGTACCGGGAGGCATTACCAGGGGTATCCCCGTGACATACAAGAGGTAACACATGTCATACGAATTAATGTGCACAACTTTGTTCAACTTCCAATAAAAAACCGAGCAACCGGTGTGCGCCACACTGGTGGCTTATAATTATGTGCGTTTCAATTGTGCCAGGTTGTATAATCGATCGTCCGCTTCTTGTGTGTGTTCGTGTGTGCTTTCTTACTTTTTTGTTCAGCTCCAATTTGGCACATTGAATGGCGGACAATCGTGGCCAAAATGAAGTCTAACACGCGCTCGTGGTACGAATATTCGAGCCCTCGAAACGGGACACAGACACACACACACTGGAGATGCGATGCAATCTTACGCGGCGCGAAAAGTCAGGATCGAGCTGCGTGCGTGCTTGTAATGTGACGAGGTGAAATTGTTGCTGCCACGTGGCATAATTTTAGAGCAAAACGAAACTTCCAAAAAGAAACGAATTAGAGCTGTCTGTTGTGACCAGCCCTATCGATGGGTATGATCTTGATCACGCGAGATACTTCGCGCGAGAGGAGAAAGTATTGTCATGTGGTTTTTTTTTGCACAAACATATTTGGCGTGATCATAACGACTTACTGCCCGGTTACTGTGTACCGTTCGAAGGATTACGCGCGGAGTAAAGACTTATTGCTAAAAGATGTTTCACTTTCGGAAAACGGCGGGGAAAGATAAGCGATCAGCTTAGAGTAGTTAAACGGAAAAAGGGTAGCTTGTTTGGATGGTGTAGCACTTTGTAATGAGTTGTCGTGTTTGATTGTTTTGCAAATATTTGTTTTACATAACATTTTGTCGTGATTGGTTATGGTTATTGAATATGCTGTAAGGACAGATGTGAAACTGTATCATGATTTTTAGAAGAAACTCGTGGCAGGTCGTTAGAGACACAATTTAAATTGACTCGAAACGGGACACAGACACACACACACTGGAGATGCGATGCAATCTTACGCGGCGCGAAAAGTCAGGATCGAGCTGCGTGCGTGCTTGTAATGTGACGAGGTGAAATTGTTGCTGCCACGTGGCATAATTTTAGAGCAAAACGAAACTTCCAAAAAGAAACGAATTAGAGCTGTCTGTTGTGACCAGCCCTATCGATGGGTATGATCTTGATCACGCGAGATACTTCGCGCGAGAGGAGAAAGTATTGTCATGTGGTTTTTTTTTGCACAAACATATTTGGCGTGATCATAACGACTTACTGCCCGGTTACTGTGTACCGTTCGAAGGATTACGCGCGGAGTAAAGACTTATTGCTAAAAGATGTTTCACTTTCGGAAAACGGCGGGGAAAGATAAGCGATCAGCTTAGAGTAGTTAAACGGAAAAAGGGTAGCTTGTTTGGATGGTGTAGCACTTTGTAATGAGTTGTCGTGTTTGATTGTTTTGCAAATATTTGTTTTACATAACATTTTGTCGTGATTGGTTATGGTTATTGAATATGCTGTAAGGACAGATGTGAAACTGTATCATGATTTTTAGAAGAAACTCGTGGCAGGTCGTTAGAGACACAATTTAAATTGAAGAACTGTTGCATGAAGAAATTGATAAAGAGTTGATCCCAGGCCTTTACTGGTTAAGGATATGTTTATTTTGAAGAATTTCTATGAACCCACGATGCTATTGCTTTTAAAAATTCTTGTCACGCCGTTTATTCTAACGTCTTTGTATGATGTAAGTTTCTTAATAAGTTCTGCTATCTTCTTCTTTGTTGGCCTAACGACCTCTTAGGTCATGCCTGGCCATTTCTGGCTAACTAGACTTATTGTTACCGCATAGTTGGATAGTCAGTCCTCACTATGGGGGAACGACCCAGATGAGATTTGAACCCCGGTCCTGCCGTGTGAAGACCGGCGCCGCTGTCGCATCTACCACCGGGCCGCCCCAGTTCTGCTATCTATGATCGTCAATATTACCAGCGAAATAATTGATATCAATCTGATCTAGACTATTTAGTTCCTATCTAGTTAAGAGAAAATGGAGTTAATTGAGTTAATGATGTCAGTAAAGCAACACTTACTGTAGTTTATGTGCCGATGCAGAAGACTAAATGTATTTGAAGCATGATTAAGAAGGTTTGTATCTTTATTTGCCTCCTATTTCTGGACCAATTAACAGAACTGTATTATGTGAGTTAATTTCATTATTGTTTTATAATATACTTAACACTCCTTCTTGAAGATTATGTCTTGTATTTTATTCTGATTTTACTACATTCAAAGAAATATGTTTGTTTGAAATAAATTTAATAATTTTCTATATGTTTCACAAGTTTTGTCCAATATCATCCCAGTACTGGGATTAGGGAATATTTTCAGTTAAAAGGTAAATCTAAGGATAAACTACTTTGTATTAGACCGAAAAAAAAACTGACAAAGAATTTTAACCGCACACAATCTTTAAATCGAACTTTTGGGTACAAATTTGAAGACATTTCAAGTTAGGTTCCTGCTGCTTTAGCAAAATTGGTACATATCACGATCTGGGTGAACAATTTTAACAGCCATTAGTCACTGAAACATTGTCTTTCCAGTTGCACTTTGCCACCGTACAGACAGACACACACACACACAAGAAACACGCCATGTCAGATAACAGGCGTACACCCCAACCAGGGCGCACTGACGGTAGTTGGCAGGACGCAAACGTCCTCTAAAATTATCTCGACAAAGGCCGCCACTAACGAGAGCCGTCAAACTTCCAATTGTACGGTCGACGACGACGAGCGAAGAAAACGATATGCCCGCCGACCGTGCTGCAGATGTATCAAAAAGCTTCACATTTCACCGTGTGGCGAAACCTATTAGCTGCCGTGGTGAGCGTGCCGGGACTGGCATGGGCAGAACGAAGGGAGTTTTGAACAATTTTACTTACATAATGCATACGAGCATGCCGGCACATAAACGGCACGCGGCCGGGCCGTGGCGATGTGACAAACAGTGATGAAGCATGACAGCAGGCCTCGTTTGAAACACTTCCCGCCGCAGAACGGAATGTGAGTGCTGAGTGTGTAAGGATTCTTGCTTATAAATTTTCACTCCGTCCTTTAATGAGTCGTTGATTGGCGTCAAGTCTTCAGCTAGCTTTGTGGGGGAGTGAAATGGACCGTGTCACATTCGGTACGGTCGATTCGGCTACAATGGTTCACGCGCAGCTAAGATCCAACTGTGGACATATTGGTTGGTGGTCTTTCAACGGTCGATAGGCAGCTATTGATAGAAATGGGCTCGATGCATCGCCGTGCTGGTGATTGATGGTGGTGTACGGCGCGCGTCGACGAAGTTTGGGCCCGAGCGCTGAGACTTACCTGACAGTGCACTGACAGTAGCCGACAATACATGATCTAGTGCGGGAGCCAATCAGGTGGCCAGCGCACGCACAGACACCGTGGCCACATGTTGCAAGAGGAAACGTGCTCGTGCTGCCGCTAATGATGAAACGGCCGAAACCTAACCGCACAAACAGCTCCACCTTTTAGCCGAGACACAAACCGTTCATCAATCTTCCACCCTTAATGAAGTTGAACTAACAAACGTGTGTGTGTGCGCGTGCGCACATAGCAAACCGAGCAAACGAGATGAAATGGGTAAAATGGAACGGTACGGGCTTTTAATTTACTTTTGCCTTTTAATTGGTAAATTTGAATAATTAATCTTTTCACTGCGCTACACCTTCACCTCCAAACGTGCTGTGAGTGGTAACGGGGAAGAAAATAACCCCTGTTACAAAGCATTGCGAATGCGGTGTGTTTTGTGAGTGTGAGTGTTTGTACATAGTAAACACTTGCAAGATGCATTCTAAAGCATAATCGAAATTCCATAACCTCTTTAGCAAGGCAGCAGCACGGGACAAGATCGAAAGTGCATCAACGAGCGACGAGAGAAAGAGCAAATAGGAGCTAGTGACGGAATCCGTGCAAGCGCACACGCCGTTTGCTGCGTAATCTTGCGTGACCGAAGCGCAAGAAGTTCCCGGTCGTCGATCTTACTTGCTGCTTGAAGGAAGGCAGACACAGTGGCTCCATTGTCTGCGCGGAGTACTAAGGTTTTATGCAGCACCGGTGCGAACCGGTGGCATAATCTTTCTGATGCAGGTGCTCCATATTTCTCTTTCGGTTTCACAGTACTTTTATTGATTTATGAACCGTGTGTGTGCAATGGAAATGGTTTGTTGAGGTTTTCATTGATATAGGTGTTTTGAGCTTAGAAAAAACGGGTAACAAAAAAGATAGTTGCGTTTACAACAATCAGACAAACGAAAATAAATAAACAAAACCTTTCTCATAAGGCTTATTAATGTAAAGAAATATTGTAACATTATCAATGCAGAGAAGTATTGTATCATATGAAGAACCTATGAAGACACTTTTCTATACCGCGCAATTCAATTTTAGAAGAAATTAATGTCTCTCATTCACCTAACCTCTAAACTTCATAACCTTTTAATCTTAAATGTTAGTAATGAAATCAGAAAGAAAATTAAAAGATTCCTGCTTGAGTGCTTCCATTTGAGCACTAGGATTGATGCATCAGAAAGTATGCAAATAAAGGTTTTTTGGAAACAAAAGATGCACAGTTTCTTATAATGTTAATTATACATGAATCAAGCAAATATTTTGAGCCTTGTTTTAAAGAAAAACAATTGAACGTAATTAATCTTTTCACTGCGCTACACCTTCACCTCCAAACGTGCTGTGAGTGGTAACGGGGAAGAAAATAACCCCTGTTACAAAGCATTGCGAATGCGGTGTGTTTTGTGAGTGTGAGTGTTTGTACATAGTAAACACTTGCAAGATGCATTCTAAAGCATAATCGAAATTCCATAACCTCTTTAGCAAGGCAGCAGCACGGGACAAGATCGAAAGTGCATCAACGAGCGACGAGAGAAAGAGCAAATAGGAGCTAGTGACGGAATCCGTGCAAGCGCACACGCCGTTTGCTGCGTAATCTTGCGTGACCGAAGCGCAAGAAGTTCCCGGTCGTCGATCTTACTTGCTGCTTGAAGGAAGGCAGACACAGTGGCTCCATTGTCTGCGCGGAGTACTAAGGTTTTGTGCAGCACCGGTGCGAACCGGTGGCATAATCTTTCTGATGCAGGTGCTCCATATTTCTCTTTCGGTTTCACAGTACTTTTATTGATTTATGAACCGTGTGTGTGCAATGGAAATGGTTTGTTGAGGTTTTCATTGATATCGGTGTTTTGAGCCTAGAAAAAACCTGGTCGTGGAAAAAATACGTTTGAAATAACAAAGCAAAGGAAAATAAATAAAATAAAACAAACAAAACCTTTCTCATGAGGCTTATTTATATGAAGAAGTATTGAAACATAATCAATCAAGCGAGTACTTTTTTAAAGTGATGAACCTATGAAAAACTCACAATTAAATCGTAGAAGAAAGAAATGTCTCTCATTCACATAACCTCTTCTTCTTCTTTCTTGGCCTAACGACCTCTTCGGTCATGCCTGCCATTTCTGGCTTACTAGACTTATTGTTACCGCATAGTTGGATAGTCAGTCCTCACTATGGGGGAACGGCCCAGATGAGACTTGAACCCCGGTCCTGCCGTGTGAAGACAGGCCTCGTTTGAAACACTTCCCGCCGCAGAACGGGATGTGAGTGCTGAGTGTGTAAGGATTCTTGCTTATAAATTTTCACTCCGTCCTTTAATGAGTCGTTGATTGGCGTCAACTCTTCAGCTTGCTTTGTGGGGGAGTGAAATGGACCGTGTCACATTCGGTACGGCCGATTCGCCTACAATGCTTCACGCTCAGCTAAGATCCAACTGTGGACATATTGGTTGGTGGTCTTTCAACGGTCGATAGGCAGCTATTGATAGAAATGGGCTCGATGCATCGCCGTGCTGGTGATTGATGGTGGTGTACGGCGCGCGTCGACGAAGTTTGGGCCCGAGCGCTGAGACTTACCTGACAGTGCACTGACAGTAGCCGACAATACATGATCTAGTGCGGGAGCCAATCAGGTGGCCAGCGCACGCACAGACACCGTGGCCACATGTTGCAAGAGGAAACGTGCTCGTGCTGCCGCTAATGATGAAACGGCCGAAACCTAACCGCACAAACAGCTCCACCTTTTAGCCGAGACACAAACCGTTCATCAATCTTCCACCCTTAATGAAGTTGAACTAACAAACGTGTGTGTGTGCGCGTGCGCACATAGCAAACCGAGCAAACGAGATGAAATGGGTAAAATGGAACGGTACGGGCTTTTAATTTACTTTTGCCTTTTAATTGGTAAATTTGAATAATTAATCTTTTCACTGCGCTACACCTTCCAAACGTGATGTGAGTGGTAACGGGGAAGAAATCCCTGTTACAAAGCATTGCGAATGCGGTGTGTTTTGTGAGTGTGAGTGTTTGTACATAGTAAACACTTGCAAGATGCATTCTAAAGCATAATCGAAATTCCATAACCTCTTTAGCAAGGCAGCAGCACGGGACAAGATCGAAAGTGCATCAACGAGCGACGAGAGAAAGAGCAAATAGGAGCTAGTGACGGAATCCGTGCAAGCGCACACGCCGTTTGCTGCGTAATCTTGCGTGACCGAAGCGCAAGAAGTTCCCGGTCGTCGATCTTACTTGCTGCTTGAAGGAGAGCAGACACAGTGGCTCCATTGTCTGCGCGGAGTACTAAGGTTTTATGCAGCACCGGTGCGAACCGGTGGCATAATCTTTCTGATGCAGGTGCTCCATATTTCTCTTTCGGTTTCACAGTACTTTTATTGATTTATGAACCGTGTGTGTGCAATGGAAATGGTTTGTTGAGGTTTTCATTGATATAGGTGTTTTGAGCTTAGAAAAAACGGGTAACAAAAAAGATAGTTGCGTTTACAACAATCAGACAAACGAAAATAAATAAACAAAACCTTTCTCATAAGGCTTATTAATGTAAAGAAATATTGTAACATTATCAATGCAGAGAAGTATTGTATCATATGAAGAACCTATGAAGACACTTTTCTATACCGCGCAATTCAATTTTAGAAGAAATTAATGTCTCTCATTCACCTAACCTCTAAACTTCATAACCTTTTAATCTTAAATGTTAGTAATGAAATCAGAAAGAAAATTAAAAGATTCCTGCTTGAGTGCTTCCATTTGAGCACTAGGATTGATGCATCAGAAAGTATGCAAATAAAGGTTTTTTGGAAACAAAAGATGCACAGTTTCTTATAATGTTAATTATACATGAATCAAGCAAATATTTTGAGCCTTGTTTTAAAGAAAAACAATTGAACGTGAAGGATATGTTTAGCATATTTATGTAAGAAAGGAAAAGCGCTAGTAGAGAGAGTGATAACGAGTTGCGAGAGAGAGAACGAGTTGCGAGGGAGAGAACGCGCAGCGTTCTGATCGGGAGCGCGGATTAAGTGATAAGGAGATGGATTCGGACCGCGAAGCGAGTAACTTGGTGTGCACTGATCAATAAAGTGTTACTTGTCTTAAAACCCGAATAAAAAGTCTCACATTTATAGCTATGCAAATTATTAATTAGTTTTAATTTTTTTTTGTAAAGGAAATATATGATTATTATCATTTAAAAATAGGAAAGTTTAATACAGTGTTTCTCACTTGATAATGCAAAGTTACCTATGATTTTTGCAAACGCTCCATACGAAATCGTATGTAGCGTTTGCAAAAATCATAGGTAACTTTGCATTATCAAGTGAGAAACACTGTATTTTAAAACAAGCACAAAAAGTATTTCAAACCCGTTTCAACTACCTCAATAAGTCTTCGACCAGTACCAAATGATTTGTGGTTTTAAATGGTGCTGCTGATAATTATGGAGTATACTTCAAAATCAAACCATTAGGATGCTCCTGGAAAAAGGGAACACTTGTTATTGGAAAATGAAACATGAACTCGAAAAGGTGTATTAAACAGTTGAAAAAAACACATTCGAAAAAATTAACATAGAAGATTGAACATGGATCCTTACAAAGGCAGGACAGAACGTCAAAATCTTTTAAATAACTTATTTAAGAATAGATTTGGTTTAATAAAGCTCTGCTTGTGGCTTTGATAAAATAAAAAAAACGGTCTTTTTTAACTAATTTTCTTATAATGTTTAATAAATTAATGTTATATGCAAAAGTAATTTTATATAAATGCCCAAATTTTTTACCAAACAAAACATTAATCATTGCAGTTTTTACAGAACATACACACGAATACATTTTACATATTTTTTCAAGAATCTGTTATTAAGTATGAAGGATTGGTCATTAATTTTTTTTGTAATGTTTTTCTTTATAAAATTAAATTCTCGACTATTTAACGGCGAGATACGTGTTTTTCAATCATTCGTACCATCATTAGATTTTTGATTATCATAGTATCATAAAATAAGCATTTTCAAAACGTAAATATTACAATGAAGTTAAAAATTTCAGCCAAACAAAATCTCTAACAAATATTAGAATCGAATTATGAGTACAACGCGGCTTAGAAAATCTTTATTTTTCTTTCAGCATTGTGCATTGCATTGTGGAAAATTGTTTTTGCACAGTAACCCCCTTCCATTGAGCTTTCATTATCGAACGAAAAATGTAAACGAGAAAAATATTAGCACAATTTTTCACATCATTCTCCGCACAAAATGCTGTCCACAGCTCGACCAACACCTGCAGCGCACCGAACTGTACCATTAATCATCTAGCACGAAATGATTTTTATTACACGATAAGAAGATTAAGAGTAGCATCGCATTACGAAAAATATTAATCTCCCAACAAACTTGACAAAATGGACGCACGACGCCAAGCCAAATCTTATTTCGACTCAGAACAAAACGGGTGGAAACGGTTGGATTTAGAAAGGATTATTTCGAACGCTTTAATTGGCTCGTTGCGAGAGAAGAAAACAACCGAACAACCGAACAACCGAACATAAAACAAAAGGCTCAAATCGATGGTCACCGATCCACGGGCTGGGACGGTTTTAAAGTGACGGATGTTATTAATTTTGTCACTCTGCAGCCAACCATCCATCCAGTCCAGTCCAGTAGAGTCGGAAAGCTTTCGAACGAACGCCCTCGCAACCGTGAGTATCGTGTGAAACTTCGAACAGAAAACGGCGGGCGCTTCGGGCAGTTTCCTCTTACGCGGATCAGCGTCACGAACTGGGTGTGGAACCGAGCGAGAAACACTGAACGTGAAGGAGGGTGAAGGTCAGGAAATGGAACCTTGAAAATTAGTTGTCTTTTTACTATGTTTTTGGTTTTGTTTCAAGCACACGGTGTGGCGTCAATATTTTGTAGCGAACCAAATTGACCCTTTCGGCTTTATTTGGAGGGCCACCCTTAGCGGTTCGTGAGTGAGTAGTGCCCGATCATAAAACGGATCGCGCCGCCATCGCAGATTGATGGTTATCGGCGCCGGTCAAGGAATGGTTAGGCACTTGCTCGTTCGTAGCAGGGAGCAGCCAGTCCAGTGTCAAACGAAACCATTCATCGCAATTAGCCATTAATCTCAAGAATCTTCCCATTCCAGTTCAAGCTTTGCGAAGGTGGTTTGAATCTAATTTCATTCCAACTCGCCTTCCCACCCCGTTCTCACGTACTTCTTCTGATGCCTTTAAAGCTCTAATCTCATTAGGTAGGAACACCTGCAACATAAGCGTACATTATGGATCGAGAGTGAACGTTTTGTATAAAAAGTGTTTTTGTGCTGTGTCTCATTCTCGTTAATAAGACTCCCTTTCGACAAAAGTGTTGACTGTTGGGGACCGTTTTTTCTCTCTCAAGATCTCGATCTCGTTTCACATTGCCCTGCCTTGTTTGTAGTCATTCTTGGCCGTTTAGAGAAAAAAAAAACGAATCGTCAAATGGATTGTGTTTTGATAGGCAAATTGAAATGACGGACCGCTCCCAAACGGTGGACAGCGCGCAAGCGTCCTTGTCGAAGTTCTTGACCAGGCGTGGACGTCCGATGCGGCTTCATTTATCACGTTCTCATAAATCATAACATTCCGGTGGAATCAAATACCCCACCCCGAACTGGACCACCATCTCCATCCTCGGTGATGCTCAGTTCGGAGGAAGCGTCGGCATGGGTTTGGCTGCGTTTGACCTTGCCCGGTTGGATGAAGTAACGCTGTCCCGAAACGAACAAAAACATTGCATTTTAAAACCAACGCCTAGAGCGGTTTTTGGGGTACAAGATGTAGCAAAAAACCACGAAAATCGTTTAATGATTAACGGTAAGCAAAAATCGCTTTAAAACGAATCTTATCACAAGGACGCTCTAATGATGGTTTCAGCTCAAAAAAAGCAACATTGGGGCGAAAGCAGATACAGAAAAAGCCACTAAGCTATTTTATTGTACATTTAAAAGCATGTTACATGTGTTTGTTGGCTGCTGGGGATGCAAGTGTTCAATGTTCCAGCTTGTTTGCGTTTTTTAGTTTTTATTACTACTGTTTGAGTCAACCAGTTTTTTATCCATTACAAAAAACCACGAAAATCGTTTAATGATTAACGGTAAGCAAAAATCGCTTTAAAACGAATCTTATCACAAGGACGCTCTAATGATGGTTGGGATGGAGCACAAGCAAAACTGCTTGAGGGCGAAAGCAGATACAGAAAAAGCCACTGAGCTATTTTATTGTACATTTAAAAGCATGTTACATGTGTTTGTTGGCTGCTGGGGATGCAAGTGTTCAATGTTCCAGCTTGTTTGCGTTTTTTAGTTTTTATTACTACTGTTTGAGTCAACCAGTTTTTTATCCATTACACAGCCGAGAAATCTCAATCTTTCATCGGATTGCAGTTTTAAGGCAGATTTGAACAATTATTAGTCTAACTAGATCAGAAATAAACATTTATTTATCATACAGAAGATATGCTAAACAGAGTGAAGAGCGACTTTTGGTTCAGTTCGATACTATGTGTGTAAATTCCCAGTTTGTTTGTCTATTAAGATCATTTGTAAAATACAGTTCTATTTTCCTTAAAAATGACTCTTGGATCAAGAGTATCACGGGTGTCCAAAAGAAATGACTAAGCCATCGTTAGATAGCCAAACCTTCCCTACGATACTTACCCAGACGTTTACTGTTAGGCTCAGATATCCTTGAAAGGCGCCGCGATAAGGCCAAAGCAATATTTATGTTCAAATTTTTTAAAGGTATAGTTAACGTGGCCTATGTTTTAAGTAAAGTAAAAATTCATGTTCCACGTCAAAGGGCAAGATCATCACATTTACTGCCAGAAATTAGACAGAAATCGAGCAATTCTGCTAATAAACTTCTGACTGATATGGCTTGTAGTTTTAACTCGTATTATGTATAGACTTAAAATTTAATGCGTCAACCATACCATCACAGAATATCAATAAAGGTGATTATTTCATTAAAAGGTTTCAATTCTGCATCTTTCTTGGCCTAACGACCTCTCACTATGGGATAACGGCCCAGATGAGACATGAACATCGGTCCTGTCGTGAGAAGACCGTCGCCGCTGTCGTATCTACCACCGGGCCGCCCCTACACAAATCAATTAATTTATCAAAGTTCTTGTTAAAAGAGTTAGCAGTTTTAAATTTTACGTTACTTCATATAGATTAAAAATTGTCAGAATTTTCTCGAAACAAACGAGAACGATCGTTCCAGCATGCTCTAGTGCACTAAACAACGATTAAATGACATGCAGAACATAAACCAAATAGTAACAAACAACACGACAAAATAAAAATGATAGTAAATGAACGCCGTTGTCTTTAGCAACTTAAACGATCATACTCAAGTATATCCCTCAATATTTCTGATTACTTTTAATGTTGATTGATTTTTATCATCCATTAAAATAGTATCTTAAAGATGCCTTTAAACACACTGATACTCGGCTACAACCAGCTTACATTTGTTTTAAAGCCAATTTCTTTCCTCATGCTAAACGACCCCCAACGATCGCTGAGCATCGTTTAGCAGGCGCATTGCACAATCTTTAATGCGTTAGGATCGTTTGGACCACCTCACGCGAGCATCAAGATCTGTTCGGCCACCGTTGTAGGAGTTAAATGCTCATGTTGGGAATGTGTGCTCAGCTGCCGCCGCCGCAGGCAACGGTGCACGATTCCTGCCCCGTTCGGTTCGAAACCGATCAGGTTAATCGTGAGAGCTGACCATGAAATCGACATGAACTTGTGATTTTTTGGGCAAAATTTATGACACATTCTTCAGTCTTACTTTTCCTCTTATGCGGTTCCTAGCTTTCGGTGAGACGAATCACGAATCAGGCCGGCATCAGGTGGTCTGGCCCGTTGTGACACCCAAACGTTGGTCGTCGACGTTCTACAGCTCAGGACGCACCGTCTGGGGGTTAACGAAACAGAAATACATTGATCTGACCCAGTTCGAACGCTGCCGCACGACAGCCGGTATCGACAGCATTCGATTGCTTGCCAAATTCTCGGATGATTTGTGAGTTTTGTGCCATCGAGTTGGGAGTGCTGGGAGAGAAATTTGAAACTGCACAGAAAATAATGTCCAACCCATTATAGGCACCAGGCGTTTGAGTGGTTTTTATTTTAATTGATTCCCGTCAAATGCTTTTTTTGGGCAAATTTTTGCAGCGCGTCTGGTGCCAATTCTACGAACCTTCCACCTTAGACCTGGCGACACACTGATTACGCAATCCCACGTCCCAGTACCCTGGTTAACCCACGAGGAGGGAGTTCATCAGACTTTTTTTTCCTTGAAGTGAGCGTTCCCTTTTTGTCGAACCCGTTGTTTCGGAAGTAGGTTAAAGTCAGCCATACGTAAAGGAATATTTGCCACACGGTTCACCCGCCGTGTGTCGTCCCTTTCGAAAGCGAACTCGGGGGCCGGTCGGTATGGTTCATTATTTTCGCTCGATTCATTTTCTTGCCAGCTTGGAAAGCTTCGTTTCGTTAAGACTTAACAACGCAAACGATTAGCGGCGTTTGTGGTGCCGATGATTACGGGGTGTCCACTGTATATGAGGGGAAGGGGTGGATCGGGGAACGGAGTTGGTCGGTCTGACGGTGACTGACGACACACATCAGTGGAAGTGCTTCTGCTGGCTGACTGCCGAGGAGGACGTACACCGGTGGCTTCCAGTTATTCAATTAATAGCCAGACCGAACAAATGGCTGCAAACGGTTTGCACTGGATTGTGCGATGGCGAAATCGGCTTCGCATACGTCGCAAAAGAGACCACTTTTTCCACCCTTCCCAACTTCCTCCGTACTCCCCTCAGAGAGACAGGCCACCTAGTTGCAGAGATGAAATTTAAACCACTGCTCGAAGGTGGCTCATTTGGAGGCGGGTTTGCATCTAACCTGCCTGCGCGCGGGAATTGATTCTAGAGATTTAGATTAAAATCTTGACCGGCGTTACCGGCGTGACGCTTTCCATCGCGACCGAGATGAGGACGGCTAGAGCGAGGTTAATCAACTAACGCTCCCCGTTCGATGTGACGGTCCGCACAGCCACGGGTGGACCCATAAATTGAAGCATTTTTGGAATTGGTGTATGGCGCGTGTGTTTGCATGAATCGACGGGTTATGGTCCTAGCTAATGGGGCTTCACAGCTCGTAGCCGTTGCCTCGTTGGCAATTTGTTTGCGGTGATTGCGTTTGCGGGGTGATCGCTTTTCGTCCGGCACCGAACCAAACTGCATCGCGTCGCGCGTTTGTGTGGGTTTTTGTTATGGTTTCAATGGTGGAATGTTGGCACTGTTTTTTTTTTTGTTTAGTTTGTGGACACCACTTTTTTAGTTGCATTCATTTCCGCCGACAGGTTATTGCAATTTTGCTCAATCGAGTCGACAAATGTTTGGGTTGGGTTGGGAACGATGATGAAATAGAGAATTTCAGTGTTTTGGTTTGTTTGCATTGAAATCCATTTCTGGTTAGTTCTGGACATTCTAGAGAAGGGAAATATAGTTTAACCTCAAACTTTGACATTCAGCGTAGCGCTAGTCGTAAATGGAGAATTTTAGATAGAAAGTAGTTTTAAAGTTTGTTGATTCTATCTCCCAATAAAAAAATCCTCAAACCATGCATATGGTTAGGATACGGGTTTTATGGCTTCATTTTATATGTACAACGTGCAAAAAGCAATCACAACTGCGGATAGGACAATCGCCCCATCATCAAACCCGGAAACCATTGCTATCGCGTTTCTGTTGCCCGTGTTTTTATGACAAAGCGTGAAGATCTGTCAAACTTATCTCGGTGGTGTCCTGGTCTGAGTTTATCGGACGATTGCCAACAACCTACCAGTTGAGTTTAATTGCCTAGATTTTATGGGGGTTGTGGTTTTCATTCGCTTGGTTTTACAGCTTCTCTTCACGATGGTAGATGTTGGCCTCGGAAAGTGGGATGTTAAATGTCAATAAGTCTGATGATCGCGTTCTTTGATATGTTAAGCTGTTAATTTGACACGTCCGGTAGTAGAATCACTACCTTCACTAATCTTTAAGGAGAGCACTGAAATTTGAAATTGTCTGTTTTAAGCGAATAATAAAGTTGCCTATTATCCAAAATGATTGATAAAGGTAGATGTGATGCTATGAATAATACTCTAAATATCCTTCTTCCTCTTCTCTTTTGATACTAGAACCTCAAGAGCTCTCGAAAAAACTTGCATGCTGTGGCTTAGTTTCATTCAAACCACCAGGATCAGTCAATGTATATCAAACGGCAGGGACGTTTTTAATATTCAACAAATAATATTCTACAACGCGATAAGAACTTGTGTCGTGGTTGAAGATGCATGCATATTATTTCTTCAGGTTTCGCTAGACATGTCTTAGTTCTTTTGATATTTTATTAGTTCATATATTTGGAGTTAAATGCTCATGTTGGGAATGTGTGCTCAGCTGCCGCCGCCGCAGGCAACGGTGCACGATTCCTGCCCCGTTCGGTTCGAAACCGATCAGGTTAATCGTGAGAGCTGACCATGAAATCGACATGAACTTGTGATTTTTTGGGCAAAATTTATGACACATTCTTCAGTCTTACTTTTCCTCTTATGCGGTTCCTAGCTTTCGGTGAGACGAATCACGAATCAGGCCGGCATCAGGTGGTCTGGCCCGTTGCGACACCCAAATGTTGGTCGTCGACGTTCTACAGCTCAGGACGCACCGTCTGGGGGTTTAAAAAACAGAAATACATTGATCTGACCTAGTTCGAACACTGCCGCACGACAGCCGGTATCGACAGCATTCGATTGCTTGCCAAATTCTCGGATGATTTGTGAGTTTTGTGCCATCGAGTTGGGAGTGCTGGGAGAGAAATTTGAAACTGCACAGAAAATAATGTCCAACCCATTATAGGCACCAGGCGTTTGAGTGGTTTTTATTTTAATTGATTCCCGTCAAATGCTTTTTTTGGGCAAATTTTTGCAGTGCGTCTGGTGCCAATTCTACGAACCTTCCACCTTAGACCTGGCGACACACTGATTACGCAATCCCACGTCCCAGTACCCTGGTTAACCCACGAGGAGGGAGTTCATCAGACTTTTTTTTCCTTGAAGTGAGCGTTCCCTTTTTGTCGAACCCGTTGTTTCGGAAGTAGGTTAAAGTCAGCCATACGTAAAGGAATATTTGCCACACGGTTCACCCGCCGTGTGTCGTCCCTTTCGAAAGCGAACTCGGGGGCCGGTCGGTATGGTTCATTATTTTCGCTCGATTCATTTTCTTGCCAGCTTGGAAAGCTTCGTTTCGTTAAGACTTAACAACGCAAACGATTAGCGGCGTTTGTGGTGCCGATGATTACGGGGTGTCCACTGTATATGAGGGGAAGGGGTGGATCGGGGAACGGAGTTGGTCGGTCTGACGGTGACTGACGACACACATCAGTGGAAGTGCTTCTGGTGGCTGACTGCCGAGGAGGACGTACACCGGTGGCTTCCAGTTATTCAATTAATAGCCAGACCGAACAAATGGCTGCAAACGGTTTGCACTGGATTGTGCGATGGCGAAATCGGCTTCGCATACGTCGCAAAAGAGACCACTTTTCGCCACCGTTCCCAACTCCCTCCGTACTCCCCTCAGAGAGACAGGCCACCTAGTTGCAGAGATGAAATTTAAAGCACTGCGCGAAGGTGGCTCATTTGGAGGCGGGTTTGCATCTAACCTGCCTGCGCGCGGGAATTGATTCTAGAGATTTAGATTAAAATCTTGACCGGCGTTACCGGCGTGACGCTTTCCATCGCGACCGAGATGAGGACGGCTAGAGCGAGGTTAATCAACTAACGCTCCCCGTTCGATGTGACGGTCCGCACAGCCACGGGTGGACCCATAAATTGAAGCATTTTTGGAATTGGTGTATGGCGCGTGTGTTTGCATGAATCGACGGGTTATGGTCCTAGCTAATGGGGCTTCACAGCTCGTAGCCGTTGCCTCGTTGGCAATTTGTTTGCGGTGATTGCGTTTGCGGGGTGATCGCTTTTCGTCCGGCACCGAACCAAACTGCATCGCGTCGCGCGTTTGTGTGGGTTTTTGTTATGGTTTCAATGGTGGAATGTTGGCACTGTTTTTTTTTTTTGTTTGGTTTCTGGACACCACTTTTTTAGTTGCATTCATTTCCGCCGACAGGTTATTGCAATTTTGCTCAATCGAGTCGACAAATGTTTGGGTTGGGTTGGGAACGATGATGAAATAGAGAATTTCAGTGTTTTGGTTTGTTTGCATTGAAATCCATTTCTGGTTAGTTCTGGACATTCTAGAGAAGGGAAATATAGTTTAACCTCAAACTTTGACATTCAGCGTAGCGATAGCCGTAAATGTAGAATTTTAGATAGAAAGTAGTTTTAAAGTTTGTTGATTCTATCTCCCAATAAAAAAAATCCTGAAACCAAGCATATGGTTAGGATACGGGTTTTATGGCTTCATTTTATATGTACAACGTGCCAAAAGCAATCACAACTACGGATAGGACAATCGCCCCATCATCAAACCCGGAAACCATTGCTATCGCGTTTCTGTTACCCGTGTTTTTATGACAAAGCGTGAAGATCTGTCAAACTTATCTCGGTGGTATCCTGGTTTGAGTTTATCGGACGATTGCCAACAACCTAGCAGTTGAGTTTAATTGCCTAGCTTTTATGGGGGTTGTGGTTTTCATTCGCTTGGTTTTACAGCTTCTCTTCACGATGGTAGATGTTGGCCTCGGAAAGTGGGATGTTAAATGTCAATAAGTCTGATGATCGCATTCTTTGATATGTTAAGCTGTTAATTTGACACGTCCGATAGAGGAACCACTACCTTCACTAATCCTTAAGGAGAGCATTGAAATTTGAAATTGTTTTAAGCGAATAATAAAGCTGTCTATTATCCAGAGGGATTGATAAAGGTAGATGGGATGCTATGAACAATACTCTAAATATCCTTCTTCCTCTTCTCT
Source organism: Anopheles maculatus (assembly GCA_002091835.1). NCBI lineage: Eukaryota > Metazoa > Arthropoda > Insecta > Diptera > Culicidae > Anopheles > Anopheles maculatus. Next base: position 206,782 of record KZ062023.1, read on the forward strand.
TTTGGTACTAGAACCTCAAGAGCTCTCGAAAAAACATGCATGCTGTGGCTTAGTTTCATTCAAACCACCTGGATCAGTCACTGGATATCAAACGGCAGGGCCGTTTTTAATATTCAACAAATAATATTCTACAGCGCGATAAGAACTTGTGTATACATCTCATTGCAAATAGTCGTGGCTGAAGATGCATGCATATTATTTCTTCAGGTTTCGCTAGACATGTATTTGTGCTTTTGATATTTTATGATTGGGTGTTTTTAAAAGCTGCTAGTGCTGTGTAGGAATTTTTAAATTAAATATTTATCAAAGTTCTAATATGTACATTTTAACGAGAAATAAAACGAGAAATAAAATCTTTATACTTAAAACGATAATGCACAAGATCCGTAAGATGTAGCGTAAGCGTGAGGTAATAAGTTCTTTACAATATGTGACTGTAAACACGTATAAGAATAAGTTTGAACTTGTATTTATTTTATAATAGTCTGTATGTCGATTATATTAGATGTCAGAATAAACCTTAAAACACCTTTTGTGAAGTACGAAGAAGTTATGTGCATTGGCGCTGTATAACTTCCATCGGTAATTTCAGTTTCGAGAAGAGTTTCTGACTAACTTTTATTGGGTTTTAAACATAATAAATTTATCCTCTCTAGCTTTGCAACTTTATTGTTTTGGGCACCCATGTATCACATCCTTGACTTGATTTTACTAGTAGTTTGATACTTACTGAGTACTTAAGAACGGTCCGGTTGCGATTCGATTGTGAGATCCTGTCGTAAAATTAATGTAGTTTATGAAAATAAATTATCCAACACCTCTGATAAGCATGTTGCGTTGAGGAATTAAGATATGACGATAAATGCTTACCTTCATCAGGTTTGAAGATATGCCCAGACTGAGAAAATCGCTGGATCTTTACTTTAGGACTTTTGAAAGTCCATCCTGTCCCTGTAGATTGTTTACAACGAACGCCACATAATATATCGAAATCGATTAGATTTTATTGAAGTCCATTTTGGTAATGGTTAAGAAAAATATGATTTTTAAATTTAATGCACACCATACCATTTCGTTGATAGAAAGAGTTTTGACGTTGTAGGTATATAACAATAATTTAAGAATTGCAAAACTATCAATCTGTACGATTATCTCAATATAGTGCATCAAAAAAGACACTTCAGACTGTTTGTCTATTCCACATCTTTAATTAAAGAATGTTCCAAATAGATAATTTATGAATAATTTCATGTACGAAATGCGTGGCCTACTGTAGGCAACGTTTATTTCAAAAATTAAATTAAATATAACTTTAAATAGTAGATTAATAAACGTGTCATTGTCATTCAAGTCATCGTCAATTCGTCTTTACATCCTATTGCCTGTTTGTCTATAATTCAAACATAATTTCGCATTTACCTTCTACGTTCACAACACATAACAAAAACTCCTTATAAATTAAATAACCCACGCGTTTATTTACTACCTTCCTTTACTGAACCAATCCCTTCACATACAACCCACACAAAAACCCCCTTTAAACCCTCCTCTCCTTCTCTCCTCCACCGCCTACTTCAACATCATGCCCAGTACGATCCATCATCTACTCGCGGGTGCATCGAAATCAGCGCCTGACATCGATCGGCATTAACTGTCAGCGGCAAGTGCTGGTCGCAAATCATTTGGCCCGCTGCGCAGAATATTACTTCGCCCGTGCTGCCCTCGTAAACCACTGTCCAGCTTTTCCCGCAAATTATCTTATCGGCGTTGTTTTAATCAAATCACTGCACTCCAGTTCACGCTGACACACGGCGGCGATCAACGGCCGTCCGTTTCATGGCGAAGAGATTGACGAAACACTTGCCGTCGCCTGACATGGTCTCGAGACTCTCGAGGTGCACCATTTTATGAGTGTGTTTTTTATCGACCGTGCTGCACTTTTCCCAAACGCCTGCCCGATCGGTGAACCGTTGTGTGGAGTGGTGGTAACACGATCGGTCGTACGGCCGCAATTACCAATGCGACAAATGTGCACAAAATTTTCAACCGCTCGGTCGCGCAAAGCTTTGAGTGAAAACTTCCGGCCAAACGTCGGCACAGGTTGACGTCGCAGGTGGACGTTCGGTTGTCGGCCCTGACGACAGCTCGCCATCAACAGCCATCGATCTTCGGTCGAAGACGGGCGCTTTTGCGAGAGAGGCTTTCTTCGACCGTTTGTTCGGTTGTTAGACGGACAGACGGCAGGCCGGCCCTACTTTGTACGCTGGTACCGTTCGGTTCGTCGTTTTTAATGAAATCAATTCAACAATGCTTTCTCTGTTTATTTGATTTTAAATTTTCATTCCAACTTTTATTGGCTCATAATTTTTCACCTTTCCCAGCTGCTTGCTCTGCTTGCTCTTTGCTGTGTTGTTGTTGTGTGGTTCGTGTTCACTTCCATAACGTCCGTTTCGCTGCTCGTAACCTGTCAGTATGGTCAAGCCCGGTGTAAGCAATGGTTGTGGTGTACATTGAATGAGATGGGTTTGCTTTATTTTTTTAGCTTCGCGCTCCTTCCCACCCCTTACACCAATGTCCACCCCTATTTGCAATGGAGAAAATCAGCAATGGACAATTTCTCCCCTGCCACGGCACGACAACCTTCTGGTTGACGGTTTGATGGTCTTGTTTGTCTCGTTTCGATGCTGTACCGTGCTGCACATGACACTCGCGTCCCGTTGGTGGGCCGTGACGGGCGGAGGGGAAAGTAGATCCGCACTGGCCGGAAACGAGTGCCGTTCGAGTGGACAGGTCTTAACGCCTGTCGGGCGGTTTTTCCTGTGCTCGCCTTCAGTTTTCGACTCCGTGACGGAGGCGTTTGGAGATTTTGCGCGCGACATACAGCACGACGGGAAAATTATAAGCTGCGCTTGGATAGAGCTGTTTGACCAATGGCTCACACACACACGCATACGCACGCACAACCCACCAAACCACTGGTAAGACTACGCGTGTTCATAAAGTGAAGAAATCGAGCAATAAGGTGAAATGTTGTTTTTTGTTGTTTTTTCTTCGTCCAAACAGTGTACCAAGCTGACCCAACATTGGAATATAACTATGAGGGTATTAAATTTCAAAATAAACGAGAGAAGGTTCACCATACTAAACTTGACAAACAAACGGTAAGGCTGTGGGGCGTACGTTTTGCTTTCGCTCGTTTGATAGTAAAATGGGTTTTAATGAGACAAAGTACGGGCTCAGTATCAAAGGTGACACCGGAGAGCAGCGCCGGTCCAGCACAGCATTGGTTTGGGATGGCCCCGATGGCGAAATGAAACGGTCTAACGGGTTGGGTTAAATGTGACACGTTTTAGTGTTACTTTAAGTGATGTGTTAATTTTTCGCTGGTTGTTCATTGCGAAAATGTGAGACGATATAAAATGATTCGTTGTAGTAAAAGTAAAAACTGGAGCAAAGGGGTTAGGTTTTTATGGATGTTTGCTATTGTGTAATGCAAAATGAAGATTGTCGTTGGAAGATTGTTACGATTATTTTGCAAATGACGCGTCAAATGTTTCATGCAATTGTTTATTAAGTTAAGTCACTTTAAACAAGGCTTCTTGTGAGTATTATAAAGTGTTTTAGATGTGTTTTAGATTTTTTAGTTATTTTTATTCTCGATACTTATCGAAAAACTTTGTCGTCTAGACAATTGTCGTTATCTTCAACTTTTGTGATTTAGTACGCACTTCTTAACCTTGTTCATTATAATTATATTGTAGCAAAATAAGTTTGAGTTCAGTTTTCAACTTATTTTAATCCAGTTGTAATATCCTTATCCATCCCGTAATATTTGTTTTAGTGATTATAAAATAAGTTCATTTTTTAACTTTTAATTTCTTCATTTTTATTTAATTTATTTTTATTTTATTAAATGTTTCTTTATGTTCAATATTTTTATACAAATATCTTTCGAGTGTTTGTTTGAAGAAATAACCAAATTTGGTATTGCAAATTATATTTTAATTTCCATCGAGCAATTTTCATTAATCAAAGTTTCGTTTTGAGCATTTTTTTCTGGAATTTCTATTGCAGGTAAATTTTATTCAATCATATTGAAATAATAACGTATGCCCAACCCAATGATATGTAAAACAATGAACAAATTGGATAATAAATAAATAAAAAAAGGGAAGGAAAGCATTCATGGCATCACTGAACATAAAAAGTGGAACCAACAAACAAATTACTTATGTTCAAAGAAATAACACCTTTTGAAATTACATGATTAAATAATAAAGTCGTCAATCAAACGAAATGGGAAAACAGTAAAAAAGAAAAAGTTATAAAAAACAGAATCAAAAGAGAAACAAGTTTTAAAAGAAACATGAAATAAAACAAATCAATCGTATATTGCAAAAACAACAAACAAACATATAATTAAATCCTGTCAGATGCAAACAGTTGACAAAACATTGTTATCGAAAATTTCAAAAAGTCACCTTTGTAGGCAAATGTCAAACACAACTGTCACTTCAAATTGTACAACCTGGAACTGTCATGGGAGACAAGATTGTCAGAAAAAGATAAATAAAAAAAAGCAATTCACGTTTGGTCAGCGTTCGAACAACACGTGTAATTCTGTGCCTTCGGTTCTTATGATTTAATTTGCCATCCTTTACACCTTAATAAAGACTTTTCATTTCGATTTCACAACAATAAATTAATCTTTTGTAGGCAAACGACAAAGCAGTCGTTAACGAAAAATTAATCAAAGTGTCGAATGCACCAGCGCACACATACGCACACACAATTTGAAATTAATTTCTCCAGCCCCATTGATCGCGCACACAATTGATTGAAACGGGATCGATCTCACGGTAAAAATAAAATAAACAAAAAATCGTCCCGTGCTTTCGCTTTTATGTTTATTTTTTCTTTCTTTCTGGTGCATGACAACATTGACCATGTCCAGCCAGCCGCTCCTTTGCCAGAGAGAGTACACACCGAATCTGATTCGAATGACTTCATTTTTCACTCACTCCACCGGAAAAAGGGTCACACCAGGGTCCTGCGGGATAGTGTCCGGCAGGAGTTGAGAGCCGCCGCGATCGGTAGCGGCACTTAGGCAGCTGTCATTCAACTCCACAGCTTTCATTCATGGTGTCGCTTATGCAACGAAGCGTGTTTGCCCTTCCAAAAAGTCTACAGACATTGTCTTCAAAACAGCTGTAAACTTCGAATATTGGAGTCCAGTTTCCCTAACCGGGGACATTGACGAACTACTACAAAATCAGTGTGTTTCGTATGACAAACTTTTATCCCTTCCGTTTGTCTCAGCTACTGTGTATCCGTGTTTGCGTGATGTTGATTTGAAGCCGAGTGTGTCCCGTTGCTGGTTGGTTGGTATAGTTTTGGGGATCAGCCGAGACGCTTAATCTTACGCTTGGACAATGATGATTTATTGACGACGCTGTGCACACGCTTGAGCACTCACCTGTGCGTGTGCGTGTGTGAGTGCGTTTTTCTGGGCTGGAAAGTAAACTCAACACTAAAAGAAACAACAACTAAAATGTGGTAAATACGTGCAGACCACCATCGCCGAGAGAACTGCCAGTGATAGCTTAATTGCCGTAACGTTGTGCTCACGGTGGGTTGAAGGCAAGCGGCCCGAAATTCACGCATCAAGCCCGCCCGGTCCGGAATCCGGTCTGTGTATGGTTACATTAGCCGAAAGTTGAATTCCGTGTTTCATGTGGACCACTTCCGGGACCGGAGTTTTATTGGAACGGTATCTCTTGGGAGCAGGCTGTACCGTAGAACGGATCCAAAACGGTTTTGGGAGTGTACGTCGGGGATATTAGAATGTATTTTGTGTGTTTTTTTGTGTGCTTGTTTGCAGATGAAGCCACCATATAATGTTCGAAACGATTAGTAAATGTTGTTAAGCAGAGGGGGAGAGCTTTTAAAAGGAAGTTTGCGTATATGACTCGAGGATGTGTCTGTAGAAGAGTTGTCTTTAGAGATTTGTTGTCGGGTTTTTTAAAAGATTCTCTTTTTTATAATATTTTATCGACACTTTGGTAAATAAACAACAATTTTAACTATTTTTCATTACTAAACAATCTACCTGCATTCTTTTCTCGTCAGCTACGTATTGATGCAATCTGTCCTTTGCTACGATTCGATAGTTACGGAAATTGGATCAAAGTTGGCAACTTCACGCTTATTTGCCATAAAAAACCTTCACGTTTTCTCCGTTTTTTTGTGAACATACAATTTGTAGTAATATGTGACCATTGTGGGCTGCGCCTCAAATCCCCTCGAGCTGTCATAAACAACGTATCATTATTAGTCGCGTAAACGATGCGTTGCTACTCTATCAAGGGTAAGGAAAACAGCCGAACAATCGGCTGATGACAGTTTTGATGAGAAAATGCAGTTTTTGCTTCATTTTGCATGTAAGTAAACAAAGCATCTGTATCTCTTCGTTTTGCATCTTCTCGGGGATATTAGAATGTATTTTGTGTGTTTTTTTGTGTGCTTGTTTGCAGATGAAGCCACCATATAATGTTCGAAACGATTAGTAAATGTTGTTAAGTAGAGGGGGAGAGCTTTTAAAAGGAAGTTTGCGTATATGACTCGAGGATGTGTCTGTAGAAGAGTTGTCTTTAGAGATTTGTTGTCGGGTTTTTTAAAAGATTCTCTTTTTTATAATATTTTATCGACACTTTGGTAAATAAACAACAATTTTAACTATTTTTCATTACTAAACAATCTACCTGCATTCTTTTCTCGTCAGCTACGTATTGATGCAATCTGTCCTTTGCTACGATTCGATAGTTACGGAAATTGGATCAGTTTTGGCCACTTCACGCTTATTTGCCATAAAAAACCTTCACGTTTTCTCCCCTTTTGCGAACATACAATTTGTAGTAATATGTGACCATTGTGGGCTGTGCCGCAAATCCCCTCGAGCTGTCATAAACAACGTATCATTATTAGTCGCGTAAACGATGCGTTGCTACTCTATCAAGGGTAAGAAAAACAGCCAAACAATCGGCTGATGACAGTTTTGATGAGAAAATGCAGTTTTTGCTTCATTTTGCATGTAAGTAAACAAAGCATCTGTATCTCTTCGTTTTGCATCTTCATCCATTGGTAAACAATAAATGAGTTGCACATTCGTTTCGTTCGTGTTTGTTTTCGTTCGATTGCGTTCGTTTCGGTGGTCTGCTACCTGTACAATGCATCGTGCACGGTAAGTCAAGCAGGCAACATAGAGCCTCAGAATAATAGGAATCACATTTTCTCAAGCAGATTTGATTGTTTGGGGAAAATCTGCATTGCCGATGGGAATCGGGTACATTGTACCGCGTGTGCATCTGCAGGGCTTTTGTTTAATAATTGCAGTTGCATTTGACACCGGTGTGTATGTGCAATGTGACAGCGGTGTTTGCTGATTGCTGAGTAAGTGATTCCCATGGAGTGGAACACAGTTTATTTAAAAAAAAATTGTTTTCTAAAGTGGAGAAAGGATAGTACAAAAACAGTAGCTTCTTTGCGGCTGAGTTATACTTTGAAGAAGATGGCAAAAAATAATAGCATCAGATGATATCATAACTACTGTATTATGATTTCGCAAAGTTTCTCTCCAGCTTTTGCGCAAATAAGAAATGGGATATATATGAGGAAGAAATTTAATTTAATATATCATGTACATATAGCAACTATTCAAAATTTCACGTAATCTTGCTAGAAAATGCAATTAAAAAGGAATCTATCTGACGATGTTACGATATGTGTCGAAAAGATTATAGAAATGACTTAAACATTCCCAATTCATTCTGAGAATCCTTAAACGTTGTTAAAGTAAATGATAGTTTAACGCAAGAAATATATTTATTTGTGGTTTATAAATACAATGAAATTTTGTTTACAAGGGCATCGTCTACCAAGAGAATTTGTCGTCCAAGAGACCGTCGCCGTCGTATGCGACCATGAGGCCTCAACTACTAAGAAACCTCGTATCCTAAGGAATCTCATCAACCAAGGAAACTCTCTGTCCAAGAAACGTCCCTTTTTGCCAAGGAACGTCTTCATCAAAGAGACCTTTTCCTTTAAAGAGTTTCGTCTTTCGTCCAAGGGACTTTTTCGTCGAAATCTTGTTGAGATCTTGTAGTCTAAAATCATCGCCAAAGTGTGAAGACTTCAAGATGTCTCTGTGTCTGTGGCTACCGTCAAATAAGAGGAAACTGTATCATTTTCTTTCATTCTCGTTTTATGAAATCAGTCCAGTAATGTGAATAATGTAATATTATATCTCATCTCTAAGGAAATGTGTTGTATACGTAGTAATGATTTAGTACAAAGGAGAAGATGCTTTTCAGCAATTAAATAAATTTAAAAAGACGTACGTATGGGGACGTATGGGGGCGGCCCGGTGGTGATGCGACAGCGGCGCCGGTCTTCACACGGCAGGACCGGGGTTCAAGTCTCATCTGGGCCGTTCCCCCATAGTGAGGATTGACTAACCAACTATGCGGTATCAATTAGTCTAGGAAGCCAGAAATGGCAGGCATGACCTTAAGAGGTCGTTAGGCCAAGAAAGAAGAAGAAGAAGAAAAAGACGTACAATATTTAAATATTATCTTAGAATTTTATGTATGACTTACAAATTGTTTACATTTTCCACGTGTCCAATCTTTCTCTGAAAAGTATGTTCACGCACATAAAACGGCAACATGAATCCATAATGTATTGTTTGTCAATAGAGCCCCGCGTGTGCGTGTATGTTCGTAGGCAGTAATGTCGTTCTGGGTTAAAACTGGTACCCTAAAACAGTATGTAAATTCCGTTTCTGCAAAATCTAGATCGCATGCATAACGATGGCAAGATTATAGCGTCGGCCATCGCTGGGAAAGCGGATATGACCGGCGTACCGGCTAGGTACGTACCCGGGAGACGGGTTCCAACCTCACCCGTGGTACACCTAAATGGCTCGTATTTATTTGATTAATTGGTTACAGATTCCACCCGAAGCGGCGCACACATGAAAATATGGAAATTCGATCGATGCCGGCACAGTCTGCCGGAACCAGTGGTCCTTGAACGGGTGGTCCGCACGCACAACCGAACCGACGACGGTCTAGGGCTTTTGGTGATACGTCACGGTGACACAGTATGGGTCATCTGAGACCAGTACCTTACACCAGTCCTCCAAAACCCCATCGACAAGAAATTCACGGCGCAACACGATGCCGGCAACATTAATTACACCGTTATGCTGTTTATTTGCTGTCAATTGCAAATTTTCAACAACCCGTGTCACACACTTTACCCTTCCACTTTTCCTCCCGTTTTCGCACCAGTGCATGCCCACGTGTGCTGGCCGTTACAGGGTTGTCTCTATTTGCACCCTAATCGCATTCGAGCGCGCATCGAATCGTCATCGATTTTTGATCGGTCGAGGTTACGCGCAAAATATTCGCTAATCAATTTCCCATCCGCATCGGCACGATTTTAAACAGACGTCTTCGAATGAAAATTGCATTAACAGGCGGCTCGAAGCGAACGAGAGAATTGCAAGCTTTATTGCTCAATACCGGTGAACGTGTGTGTGTGTGTGTGTGTGTTTGTGTGCCTGGTCTACTAGCTGCGAGTGGCCGTTTCACTCGAGTTTGCTGTAGACACGTCCCGGCACCGTGCCGAACCACACAGCAAACCGTTCGGGGTGTGCATCTAATAAACGGTATTATATCGGTAGGCGATTTGTGCAATTAAATTTTCAACTTTAATTGAATGTAACGAAATTAATTGTAGCCTACAGGGAGTGGTGTGCCCGTGCCAACAGACGTGCACCGTACAGCACCTTTTCGTTTCGCTACTTGTACATGTTTCGAGACAAAATTAAAATACCCCACCCACTGTTGGGACGTGAAGCACTGTGCAGTTGCAGACACGGACGTCCATGCATAGGTCATTTTATGGGTAGCAGCAGCAGCAGCAGCACAAACCAGAACACGGACAAAACCCGAAGCATATGTTGTGTGTGTGTGTGGCTTTCATTTGCGTTCCGGTTCCCGTTCCTTTTGGTCACCATTTTGATTGAGTGTGCTGGCCGTTACAGGGTTGTCTCTATTTGCACCCTAATCGCATTCGAGCGCGCATCGAATCGTCATCGATTTTTGATCGGTCGAGGTTACGCGCAAAATATTCGCTAATCAATTTCCCATCCGCATCGGCACGATTTTAAACAGACGTCTTCGAATGAAAATTGCATTAACAGGCGGCTCGAAGCGAACGAGAGAATTGCAAGCTTTATTGCTCAATACCGGTGAACGTGTGTGCGTGTGTGTGTGTGTGCATTCCTCATCGCTTCATTATGAGCGCACCGTCGAATGTAACGTCCTGGGAGCGCAAGGTTCACACCCTCGGCGAGATGAATTCGAAACCCATTTCACGCATCATCCAGCTGAGACGTGCCGTAGCAACCATACACACACACACACACACACGCGGGTTGCATACATGCTCGTGTGCAAAAATAAGGGCACCAAGGCTTCTGTGTGAGGAAAGCGGGCTTTTCTCGAGCTGACAATGGGGTCGGCTGCAAGTTGGTAGCGCACGAGCGGCACGATGATGTTGCAAAAAGCTGTGCCAAAAGATGTTGAAGCCCGCGTTACAGCAGCTCGGTGGGCCTGACACGAACGTGTTGATCGTTTGGTGGTAGTGATGGGTTTTGTTCCAAATCATATGACATGTTGATTGGGAAGGTTTAAAATGTTTCTACGAATGCGTTTTAGGCTAAACCTTCACAGCTGGCGTTGTATTTAGGGTGTCTCATGGACAATTATTTAACGCAGGAACTCCACTCCTAGACCTAGATAGAGCTAGTCGAGGTTGTTGATTTGACGGAATAGGATCAAAATTTACCTTAGAATTGTTATATGGCTAACTATAAAAATGGTTTTGTAATAATATTCGAAAAAGTTATTTTTGTCAGTTAAAAGCTAGATCTATATGCTTATTTTTCATTTATTAAATTATTTCTTAGGTCCTGGAAAATCTAAAACTAAGTTGTTTCTCTCATTCAAACAAGAATTTGTTATAGAACTGATGTTGGTGTCAATGAAAGCGTTGTTCTATTTAATAACAATTTGATGTGATGATATCTGGCTTTGAATACAATTTTACATGACTTTTAATGAGTCTACCATTTAAAAAGCTTTCTGGTAGCTATATTAAGACTATTTTTAACAATTTAATTGAGCCTTCAGGGGTCTATGATGAGATTAGTATGTCAAACTGATTACCATTCTAAAGAGTCATAAATTCTATACCTTGTACATGAGTTCCTTAGCAGTTTAAGTCTATGCTTATTTAAAAAAAAATGGCTTTTAATTAAGGCCAACAATTAAGCAAACAAATTGTTATTAAAGATGTTTAGGATATCGTTCGTACACGTACGTCAAAGGATGTGTTTCGTTGCATATTTTTAAGTAAGGGGTTATTTCAGACAACTTGCATGTAGATGTAATCTTGTGATATCTTCGAGATTTTTTTATTCTTTCAATAGGATTTGTGAAAATTTTGAAATGTTTCATTCAATGTTGTACTATATTTTCGTCTTCTTTTTCATTTTATCTGTATGTATAAATCATCTGTTTCTTCTGATGCTCTAAAACCTCTAGAGGCCTGCTAAAAGTTGGCTTCCCTAAGTTAAGTTTAGTACATGGACCTGGCTAATTAACAGCAAAGTAGTTCACCAGTTTGCCGCAAGAGTATTCAGTTTTGGTTTATAGTCATTTTAAACTCTCTGTTTTTGTATCTTTTCTACTTACATTTAGAGAAAAACTTGAATAAAGGATTTATTAAACCCAACGCATTTGCTAAGACAAGCATTGTTGAAGAATGTGAGCCCTCCATTTTTAGTGATGCCAAAAAAGAGATTAATATAAAAATATTACAGTAAGATAGCGAAAATTCCGAAACGCGACTTAGCAAAATCCCATTTAAAAGAAGTGGCTCCATCTGTGAGGAAAATGTTGATACTCTACTTAAAAAAACGCCAACCTAATAGATCACACTGATAATCTCGTGAATATATTCAATTATAAGAAGACACCAACAGTGCCGTCTATAAATACTTCACCAAAAACTAATTATTCATTTCATTGCTCAAAATGCTCGACTACAAAGACAGACACAAAAACACGCTAAACGCCTAAACACTAACGATCTTATCCCGTGCCCAAACAAATCAGCCCTTAAATCAACTTACCTGAGCGTCTGTCCGTGTGCCGTGGAGCACGCTGTGGATTGAAGAATAAATTGCAGACAAACACAAAAGAAAAGCAATTTCAACACACGGCATTTGAACCGTTTCCTCAGTAAACCATCTCTCTAAAAATGGGTTGAACCGATTTGTTCTTTGCTTCCAACCTTTTCCATCGCAACGAGTTCGAATGTAACGCCAAACAGAAAAAGAAACTGCTCTCCATTAATCCAACTACGGCTGAATATATTATGGTTCTGCTGCTAAGTTTGCTGCTTCCACACGTTTCCACCCCCGGAAGCTCTCAAAAGATTCCGTGCGCATTTACCGAATGGTTGAGCATCGTCGGTACGTTGAATTTCTTTGTCTGAGCGTACGTTTGTGTACAAGGATATGTGCGTGTACGGTGCGGTGTATATGCGAGATTTTTGGTCCTTGTTGAAGTCTAGTGCCAGCACAAAAGCAGCCGCATGTTGATGTAGGGGTTTTTTGTTGTTGTCTTGTTGTTTTGTTGCGAAAACAAATTACGCATGATATTCTGATGCCCGGGCTGGTAGGACCCCGTCACATCTTCGTTTCCGTTTCCTTCCAACTTCATGTCGAGACAAACCCGGTTACACTTATCCTAAAAGCATGAAATATTTATTTTCAGTTCAGTTATACTAGGGCTTCCTGGTTGTCCCACTTGCAAGCAGGACGAAACCCAGGGTACAGGTGTACGGAGGTTTTGGTGAGGTGTATGGCAAGTGAACATGAGGCAATAGTGGCTGAGTCCTCGTCTATCCGGTGCCGAATGAAGATTCAGGTTGACTGGTGACACCGGACAAAAGCGAGACCACTCCAAAGTCTATTTCTCTCTCTTTCTTTGGGTTTGTTTTTCTAATTATCTAGTTATTTTTTGTCGTTTGCTGCTATCATCTGTACTGGTGGTGCTGTTGCTACTATCTGGGTGCACGCGACTTTAAGCGATCTACACACTCTCACACACACTGCATCATCTAAATGGTGGATGATTGCTTGCAAAAGTACTCAAGCGGTGCAGAATCTTCCTCTCAGCAGCCTGCCACGTGGATGAGATTGTGCGTCATCAGTATCCCATGCTGGATTAGCATATCCACGTGGATATCCCATGTATGCAAGCAACTCTGATGCGATGTTTTACGCGTAGTAGTCAGCTAAAGGCATTGGTGGAAAAGAACGATGGGTTACCAGGAAAGCAAATTAGCGCATATATTCTACGAAAGCGAATCCGCAACAGAAACACACACACATATATATGCACTCGTGGGAGGAAGAAGAGCTAAGAATATGTTAAGAAGGATCACATTTGCTAGGGCAATGTGTGCAAACAGCACAAAGGACGAAGTTAATTATGCGAACTCGCAGTAAGAACCCGCAAGAAAGTGGGCACACTTCTGGGAAGCGTATGAGCTAGTGCTGTGGGTCGCACAGAAATGGAATTGCGGCAGCGGCAGCAATGGCTTTGCTCACTTCTTCCAAGTTGCACTCGGTAATTAGTAACATCCCGTAGCATATGGCTGCGGCACAAGTGCATCTAACACTACAGTTTATGTAACAGTTTCTTTGTTCTGTTTGCTACTGTGATCTTACCTGTCATGACTTCCATGAACTCTGTTTTTTTTTTGTGGAGCGAAGAATTACATTATTTTATCAAAGAAATAAAGGATATAAAATTAGATGATGTGTTAAACTCTATTATTTGAAGAAAAGAATTCTTACCCTCAAAGTCCACTGTGCCAGAACCGTCGGCATCGATTTCGTCCACAATGTCGTCCAGTTCTTCCTCTGGCACTGCACCATCCAGCTCTCGGAGGATGGCCTTGAATTCTTCAACTGGCAGGTATCCCTTAGCTTTAGGAAAGTTAGAACAATAGATTTATGTGACGTTTAAATTAAATCTAGAATTAAACTAAATGAAATATGCCATCAAATTGAACTGTTTAAACTGTCAATAAAAAACCAACAAATTGAAATAATATAACGCATTCTTTTTCACGAAAAAAAAAACAATATCACTAACATACTAAAAAGAAAATATAGTAAAAGTACTTTACAATAATTAGGAAAATTTAGTAAGTAATAAAATAAAAATATTAAATGATTGGCTATTGAAACGATGCACAAGTTGAAATCTTCTTCTTCTTCTCTGTCTCTACAACCTCGGAAGGTCTTGGCCTGCTATTTCTAGCTTTCTATGACTTGGTTTTACCCGTAGCTGGATAGTCAGTCCTGCGTACGGGGAGGCGTTCCGCCGAGATTCGAACCCCGGTCCTGCCGTGTGAAGACCGGCGCCGTTATCGTATACATCCTTCATATATGTACATCATTGTTAATATGTGTTATCAATACATTAGCGATAAAGTGTTCTTCAGCGAAAAACAAATTAAAACATTCTATATCGTTCCTTGACATGTCTTCAACTGCTACCAAAAAAAAACAAAATGCTATTATTTACCCAGCCCAATCTATTATCAATTTATTTCTCAGTTGTTTGCATGACACAAACATGACAGCTTAATTTGAGCAGCATCTTGATAATCTTTTTTTGTTTTGGTACGTTTATTTATGTTTCGTTTCACTTTCAAGAAGCAACTTAACGACTCAGCGACAAAAATTGAAAAACGATCGCTGCGAGTACGAAGCAGTTTTCCCTGCAATCGAACCGCACCAATCGCATGCTGCTCATCGCAAAAACACCTCACTCAATCTATTGGCTTTGAACGATATGCTAAAAATAAGCTGACATGAATTGCAATCCGTCATCGCACAACCATCCTCGGTGTTGTGTCGAGCACGGTCTGCAAACTGCATTCTATGCAGCTCGTTACGAACTACGAGAGAATCAACTTGGGATCTCAACTCTTTTTTTTTCACGCAGCAAGCGTTCTAGTGCGGAAAACTCGTCCAAAAGCGTACCTTTTCTTGTTAGTAACTTTTCTTTTCGAAAAACTCGATTTTTCCAACAATAAAACTCGAACCGAATGCAACAAACTTACCATCCTTGTCGTACATCATGAACACCTCGCGCAGCTCCTTTCGCAGTGCATCGTAATCCTCCTCCGGTTCGACATAGTTCGAGGCAAGCGCCACAAACTCATCAAACTCCAGCTGACCCGACTCATCCTCATCGTACTCCTCGATCACATCCTCCAGCTCTTCCTCGGACAGTTTGTGGCCAAGCAGCTCCAGGATGGTTCCGACCACGTCCGTCGAGATGCTGCCCGTTTTCTCCTTATCGAACGCATTGAACGCATCGCGCAACACTGTGAGGCATGAAATCCGAACCCCCCCCGTGCCATATCAATGTTCGGATTATTCGATGTGCGATTTATTTGCACAAACCCATAAAACAAAAGTAGAAAGAAATACATTCAATCACCGAGCCACTTTCCAATTCCGCCATTCAATTGGAGATTGGAATTAATTTTGTTGGTTTTTCACCCGAAACTATTAGCCTCACACCAGCTCGCCATGCTCTCCTTCTCCATCCCTCCCGCGATCCTCACCTTTCAACTGGTCTTTGCTCAGCTCCTGCTGTGCGCCGGGTGAGAGTGTATCATATCGAATTAAAGCCCAAATTCACCGCACCGATAATGTCCAACCGGTGTGGCATGGAATGGGTCCGGTCCGTCACCGAATGGGAAGTGTGAAAATTAGGCACAAAACAATCGCCATTAAGTAATTAACCGCGCAGCAAATGGAGAAACGAGAAGAAAGAAACAGAAAGAAAGTGATGAAGAAACGAACGATTGAGCGGGCGCAACCGTCTGGAGTGCGGAAAATTCGCGAATCGATCACGAGCAAAATTGCACCGAGTGCGGAAAACCCAAACCCGTCCAGACTGGTAAATCACCCATTAACAATTGGCACCACCACCACCACACCTACCTTTCCTGCGCCCGTTCCCGTACTTTCGCCTGCATCCGACATTGTGTCCGACATTATTTTTGGCTGGAAAAACTCCGCAAACGAAAACGAAAACAAAGAAAAACACACACACACCCGAAGCACACGAGCACGCGAAGGCAAATGAAACGCAAATCACCGAATTAAATTGGTGCACGCCGAATCGTCTAATGCAACGTCGGAGAAACTGAGATACGTACTGGCTCCCGATGCGTCCTCACCGGTGCATCTTAAGCAGGGCGAACGTGGCAGCAACCGCAACCCAAACGCACACTATACGATCGATTACAATCGAATGCAGTCGCTGAGCCGTGCTGCTGCTGATGGGAATCGCACGCACTTTCACCTGTCAGCTTAGGGTAGGGTGGTTCAGTTTTTCACCACCGCAGTACCGGTACGACGTGAGCAGTGTTGCAATCGACTAGAACCGACCACCGGCACCCGATGGCATTGTGCACACCATCCTTCGCTTTTCCTTCTCTTCCGACTCACGACGACACCGCAACGGAAACGAGTCGAGTCAGTTTGATGAGTGCGTTTTTTTTTCTCACAAGGTCGAACTCACGCACAATCAACGACCTCACGCACCATAACGTTCGCAATGCGTTGGTGACGGTGAAAGTGACGCACGATTCGATTGATTGTGGTGTAACGGAGCGCACCACAAACACTGTAACAGCAGAAAATGTTACAATCACGTTTTAAGAGTAACCGACCATTTACTATCAAACACTACCTTTCGTGTAATTAGTGCAAGAAACTGTTTTTGTCTCCTTTCTCGTTTAAAACCCAACACCTTGATCGATCGACACAGCTCGCGCACCTGGCGAAGCACAACGATTCAATCAACACCCGGTCCCGACTGATGGGATGAGCGCGTGCAGCTCAGCGCACAGAACATGCCCGACGATTGGGGCGACGGTTTCAATCTATCGAATGAGGGAAATTCTTGTGCCGGGAAAATCCTTGCGCCGTCGTTTACCCGGTTCACGTGGATGGCGTAACGGTTTGTTGGTTGACTTTATCCGGAGTAGGAGTCTTGCTTGATGCCATTTCGTTTTTTTTAAATATATAATTCGGTGACGCATTTTGGTTGCCAATTTTCCGGATAACATTGTGTCGCGGTTCATTGGCATTTTGGTCAAACTTACTGTTTCGTTTCTTCTTGATATTTACGCCCATACAAATGAAATACGTGTGCATGATTTAAATAATTTTGAAAGATTTTTTTACATCGCTATAAACGCTTGTTTTCTTTTGATAATTTTTGTTTTGAAAGTATTCTGTTATGGGGTTTCCTAATGTAATACATTATTATGTTTTTCTTGTGCTTTATTCTTTTCTGTAAAATTTTGCTTTTCCTCCATTTTTTTCTTAGTTATTTTGCTTCTATTCTTTTTCGTTCTTTTTTCCTTTTCTTTTCACTCTAGAAGCTGAAGATGTACCAATCCTCATTGGCTTTCCAGATATGATTTTCCGTATTATAGAGTTTCTTACTTTTAGTTTTTTTGTTTTTTTTTTCAAATCCTACAGTTTTGTTTTAAAAAATTTTTTTATATTTTTTTTTGTTATATTTTTCTTGTTTTCCAACGTGTATCGGGATTTTATCTTTTTTTTTTCATCGTCAATTTAAAGTTTAAAGTTTCCTCAATTTTATTTACATGTTTTTTTCAGTATCATAATACCTTTGATTATTATACGTACTTTTCCTTACGTATTATATTAGTCACCTTTTCCCCGTATCCGTATATCTTTTTTGTACGTTTCCCTTATTCGTTTCAATTACATTTATATTATATATTCGAGTTTTTTAATGCATACTTTTAAATATTGAAACGAGTAACAAATACTTTAATGCGGCATTATTCGATACCATTGAATTTTGTCCATCCGAAGCTACGCTTTGCAAACCGACGACTGCTACGCTCTCGATTCCGATCCCTAACGACGACGGTATGAATACTGCCCTACGAAAAGCATACACCGCACACGTCTTCGGCATTAATCATTAAAATTAAATATAATAAATAGAATTTTCGCATTCCTTTCCCGGTCACCGGTCGGACGGACCGCAGGTCGATGATGAACGTTGTCAGCTGAGCAGCAGCCTTACCCAGCAGCACCAGATGGTACGATGGAAGGGGTTATCGCCAATGATGTTGGCCCGCGTGACCATTACGTCCGTAATGAACTGCCTATCTTATTTGCCCCATCGCGACCACCTGACCCCAACCGATACCGACACTCGTAAAATCTGGTGCAAATAGCCGAGATATTTTGCTACGATCGCGGAAAAAAAACGAAATTAAATGTGTCGCAAACCAATGTTGATGCAGCGGTGGCAGGCACCGATAGGGTTCGACCTCGGGAAGCCGGTACGGAAATAAATTGCTGTTCTTTAACGTGCGGACCGACGGAGATGGGAATGATTTTGGAATAAACATTTAATAGAAGGTGAAAATAAAATATATTTAGGTTTAAAAACGGGGTTTTCTGTATGCAACAGCTTTATGAAGAATGTTCAGAAGCCTCATAAAAATAGTGATAGCGTATCATAACGCTCAAATCACACTCCGTTCTTACCATAATTCCAATCAGCTTAGCGCTGGAAGCTCAAATATCCATCGCCCGTCCGTATTACCGAACAGTTCGCTTTCCTTACGCGATTTTCTTTTCCGCAAGTAATCCTACCCAGGATTTAGGATCGTGCCCGATGGACTTTGAGCCACAGAAAACGTTCCTAATGCTCGTTCCCTCAACTCCGGGTTTGGTGTGGCGTTGTCTGGTACGTCGGTACATAAATCAAATCGATCCGCAAAAGTTTCGGCCTGCCTTCAGTCTCTCTGATTGGGTTACTAATAGCATGAAGCCCTTGGGTTCATCAATGTTTCAAAGGGCAACAGTAACAGCAGCGACTTGGAACATTGAAGCTACAGCAGCTAGAAAATATAAACATTTCCCAAGGACATTTGGAACTTGGAATATTGGTTATGGTATCTGTGAGAATTTTAATGCCACGATCAATAGCACGATGATTAATTATGATGAAAGGAATATTAAAAGTATCGTTGGATGAACATAAATATTAAATTAAGCTTTAAATAGGAAATATTTCAATGAAAAGAATCAAGTCTACTGAAGTTCCTGTTCCTGTTACTTTATCATGCAAAAAGCAGCGAGTGAAAAGCAATGGAAAAAGTTGTTAAAACAGAGATTAAACCAAACACAATCAACTTTGACTACCATGGAAAAGGATAAAGGAAAACGATACATGGTACCGATGAAAAAGCTTAATCGTGCTCAACCATTCATGGGCAACAGTGCCTGCCCGAGAAAAGTATCGACTGGACAGTTGTGTGGAGCGACACACGATAAGTTTTTCGCCAGAAGATTAATCGTTGTTTTAATTCTAGTTGGTAGTTTTGGAATTTAAGCTAATGCTGTTAAGAGCAACTTTTCATCCGAAAAATAACTTGTTTTTGTGTTATTTTCGATTAAATGCTTTTATATTTTAGAATGCTTCTTTCACTATACTTACTATTTATTAGTTTTAAAACAATCTACTGGATCAGCAAGGTTTTCTACAGTTTGATAACAAAAATATCTTCTCCAACATAATTCTACTCACGTTTCAGCCAAACCCCAGACAGCAACTGGTGAGTAAAACAAGACGGAAAGTAAAGACTCCATGTTGTACTTTTCACATTTTCTCTGCCGAGTCACGGACTGGGACAACAATGTTTTTCCACGCGTATAATGCTTCTGGCACTATTTTTAAAGAACAGAAGGAACAGAAAAATAAGAGCATGAACTTTTTACCACCCAACACATCCATTCGTGTGCATTCTCGCTGTTCGCCTTACGGTGGAAGCTCGGTGTTCTGCTCACCGAATCTGATGCCGTTTTCCGGGCACTGTTTTTTGTGTTCTTCGCCAGAATCGCTTCGTGCATGTAAAAGTGTGTTTTGTGATGAAGAAAATACATTTTTCCCCCGTACACTACACACTGCTAATATGATCACATTTTTTAAAGGAAACGGGCAAAAATAAATATTCCTGTTGCCAGCGTTGTGTTCACGCTGCAGGGTGTAAATTGAGGTTCCTTTGAGGCGAAGTTGACGGAATACAGAAATACACACACTCGTTGCCAGCGCCATGGTTCCGAATGGTAATGAACTTTATTGTTTTATAAAAAAAATACCGTTCTCGCTTACGGTGTGTTCTTGTAGCGCCCGAAGGATGGAAACGAATTTACGTCAATGGGAAAGGCCAATATCATGGTTGCCGGTTTGTGCTCCTGTTTTTTTTTTTTGAAGTTCTGGAGCTCCTTCAACAAACGCATCTGCTTAACGTGTCCTCCATGGTTGAATCGCATGCCTGTGGAACATTTTAAAACGCTCACCAAATGAAGCGAACGAAAGCTCATGCCTGAATCATGCCTCCGAGCAGCACACCAAGTAGAGAAAATAAACTTCTTTCCCACTGTCGGGTTCATGTGTCTTCCACGCTCAACAACTACACTCCCAATTGACCTGAATTTAGTGTGAGGCACACACAAATTCTAGCTTCCTGACAAAAACTTCAACTTTTCCCGCTTAGCGCTCAAAGTCTAGTCTTTAAACTGTTCTCGTTTAGAGTGTAAAAGCAAATGCGCGCGACTTACCAGAAGAAGCATACATAATGTGTGTACATCCTTGAGGCCTTTTTTCAATTTCCTCTCGTTGGCTTAGTTTTGAGTGTACCGAGTTTTGCATGCGACAACGTTTGCATTGCGAGCAGGGAAGTTGTGTGGTGGAAATGAGGGAACTGCCCCTGTTTGGCATGCAGTTTCGATGTCTCGGTGAGTAATGTGTGAAATAACTCCGAAAGGTCACCGAGTGCACGCGAAAAATGGTACAATCTAGTTTTTCATTTCTTGCCAGACCGTACTGATTAATGCTACCGTTTGCTCACGTTATGGCTGTGCGACCTTACCGGACTGGGGCAACATTAATTAAGATGTTTGAATTATTTATAACGCACGTCAGAAGGTACCCCGAATGCAATGAATGGTAAAGATGCGATATGATAAACATTGTATAGGAAGGAATTTACAAACCAATAAGATGCAAGTTTTGGGATTTTGCATATATACAGTTCTCAACATAATTATGAGAATACTTGTTTTTTTTTAAGAATGACACAAAAACTAGAATAGTAAATTGAATAACAAATAACAATATTTTATAATTTTACAGCCGCATTTGCTTCAAACGAAATTTCTTGACTGACTGACCATGGAATTTTTGTCGACAAATTTAATCTTTTTTCAATTCATTCATACACATTGTTCGTTCTTTATTTCAGTAAATATTGGTTTGGAGAATGAATTTATCTGTCTCAAGCACTCTGCTATGTAGTTCTGTTTATGAGTAAAAGTTGAAACATCATATATTCATTCCTTTTTGTGACAAAAGACTCTTGAAAGATTATTTTCGAAATATGTATGAAGTCATGTTGCAATATGTGAAAGTGTTTTTACTTATTTTTATAAGTTTAGACTTGATGTATAATTGGTTGCAGCAAAACTGCTTTGCATCATACGACGCTAAATCTTCAATATAGAAGAAACTTTATTAAAAAAAATGTGTTCTACTGAGACGAGAGATTATCAGTACTATAAAACACAACGACATCGTAGAAGTATTATTGTATGAAATATTGTTAGTACCTTGTGCCGTACGACTTGGAATAAAGCGAATCGCTCTCTAACTGGTACAAATTATTGCCGATGTCTACATTATATTTGAGGATGCTATAAAATATAATCTAAAAATAATATATGTTTCATTAAATTTAAACATTATTCTATCCATCTATAAATATCACATTTAATGATGTTTTAATAAATTGAAAAGGAAAATAATAATAATCACCTCGATTTTTAAGTAGAAATTTGAAAATCATTCCAAATTTTGGACAGACACGCCAGAAAGTCTGCAATCTGCATATCAATCTTTTTTTTTTCAATCAAATAGCTATTTCCCTAAAAGTATGCAATTGCGTATCATATCCTTGACTAATTCGTGTCCTCGAAGTGTAGTATATTTCGTGCAATTTAAAGCAATTTGATTCATTTAAAATCAATTTATAACATTGAAAATTTCCAAAATCGAGTAAATGACAGGTGCTTTATGTAAACAACACGATATCAATAAGTTCATAATACCATTTACGCTATCTGTACTTTAAGCACATTTCTCGCTAAATAACACATTAGCTCTGCTATATCTGTGCACATTAATCATCCATCTAAAACTCAAATTCCCTTTCCACGAATCTCCATTATACGTCATCAAAGGCAAAAAAACGTGACTAACCCGCGATAATCGGTTGGTTATCTGCGGCAAACCCTTCAGCGCGGGTTCCACATTTGTTGTTTATTTAGCGCTCTCGCTTACAATATAAAGATCAGCAGCAACATCCTCAACCGTGCCGCAAACGCACGGTGTTGGCATTTTGGTAATACATTCTCTCAGCTCTCGACCACCAACACACAAACCAGTTACCACGGAAGGATACGACAGGAAGAACGGGTAGCCAACGCGCACTGCCAACCACACACGGAATATATACGGAACGGATAGAATGTAGCACTTGTGAACAACCATTTTGTAGCAACGATAAGAAGGTGGCGATGGTACGGTTCCTAAGTTTTTGTTTTCCCTGAAGTATCCACTCCGCAGTCCGGTTCGTGCTTCCATTCCATTCGAGCAGAACGCATCTCAGATGGCGGAAGATAAAACGGTGTGGAAGAGTACCGTCCCGAGCAGCGTGAAGAAGAAGAAACTTAACGAAGAAATGGTGTTGTAGGAGTTTTTTTTACGCTTTTAAGTTTTTGGGTTTTGTTTGAAGTTTTTTGATTCCAGGATGCATCTTAATCATCACCACCAGTCATGACTTCCATGAATTCTGTACAGGAAGAGAGAGATAAAGGTGTATGAGACGAAGTTCGGAAAAATGAGGCTCAATTGCTTTGTAGGACTTACCATCGAAGTCCACGGTGCCGGAACCATCAGAATCGATTTCCTCGATCATCATGTCCAGATCCTCGTTGGTGATCTGGTCGTCCAGCTCCTTGAGGATCTCGCGCAGCACCTGGGTGGTGATGTAGCCGTTACCCTCCTTGTCGTACAGACGGAAGGCTTCCTTCAGCTCCTGCTGCATGGCTTCGGCATCCTCCTCAACCATGAACCGGGCGGCCAGGGTGACGAACTCCTCGAACTCCAGCTCGCCGGAACCGTCAGCGTCGACCTCGTCGATAATTTCCTTCAGCATCTTGTCGTCGAGCTGGTGGCCCAACATGCTGAGGATCGTACCGACCATCTGCGTGCCGATGCATCCCTTCTTCTCCTGATCGAATGCGTTGAACGCATTGCGGAGCACTGGAAACGAAAAGTGGACATTCAATTAAAAATTGTAGATCTTCTAACTGGAGGTTTACGAAACTTAACGAATCGTCAAAACGCACGCGCAGTCTCTCATCTCTCATGCTCATTTTCCTCTATTTATTGTGTGAGTGCGTAACAGTGAGAAGACAAAATTTCACCCTCAAACAACGCTACCATAGCAACACAGGCGTATTTTTAGTACATCATCAACTCTCTTTAATTCAGCCCGCAGCATTGTAGCCGTTTCCCATCGTAGACAGTAGTCCGGTGTGCATCTCGGGCTATTGCACATGGTGCAGTGGTTTGCATCTGCCATCTCACTCATCGAGTTTTTCCTTGGCACGTGTGTGTGTGTGTTATATGCTTCCGTCTGCACGATCGTTTCACAGTTCGTTTCGGCACTACGGCGTGTTTATTAATGAATGAACATCGGCTAGAGCGATCGTAAAACTAGTCGCGTCATCCTTCTGGTACTGGCGGCTACAAACGGCAGTACATCCATACCAACAACCACCTACATGTACGAAAATTTGCCATTCGCCTTGCTGCAGCAGCAGCACATTCGGTGCACCATCGATGTTTGTTTTAGCTGGGAACTGCAGTGTGCCGGAATTGTGAAATTTATTTTCTCATCATCCAAACATGCAGCACCATCTCCTTTTTTTTGTTTGTTATGTGTGGCAACTATTTCACTGTTTAAATGGCGCACCATTACCGCTTGGACGGAAGCTAAATTTTGCGCTCCACCAAACGACCAAACGGTTGTTCGCGGGGGGATTTTTTATGAAGTCAGACCCAGCTTCGGAGGCTACTGGAAGCGAACATACGTGAATTAAAATGAAATTTTCTATTACGTGCTTTCGGTGGCGTCCTTTCGTTTGTGTGTGTGTGCGTTTTTTCCTCACGTTGAGAAAGATGAAGCACCGTAACAACGCTCTGGAGAACCATTATTTGTGGAGCGAAGTTAGCAAGCGATCTGCGATAAGCGGAATGTTATTTTTAAACGGTTTCCGGCAAACAGTTTTTGGGCTGTGAGATTCAAGGGGTGAATCACATTTGTGATGTTTATTTTTTGTAAAATAATAAAGAAAAATTGTTAATTTTATTCCTCGCACTTAGTGTAACATTATCATAATAAATAAAATCCATTAAGCGAATGTTAACATCCTAATGCTTCTCATGAATAAAGCACTGTTGAAAACAAATGGTGAAAAATAATGTAACACCCACCCACAAAAAAAAAGCACAGGCCGTAAAACACGGTTTCAATTTAGCATTAATTGCTAAACCCGTGGCAACCTTTCTCCCTGAACTTGCTGCATTCACAATAACGCACCGATGCACCCTCGCCGACTATACAATTCGCGAAAAGCGCACGTTTCATTCATTATCATGCAGCGCTTCGCTCGGATCGTGAAGTTCAGGTGCACATCCATCAAGTCTTTGTGACTGGACGACCGAGCCTCATAAATCCAGCTCACCCGTACACACACACACAGCGAGCATTCATTGACATTTGTAGCAGCAGTTCGGGAGCATTTGCACACCCCAGCACGTATCTGAAAGTACGGTTGGCGATGCATTTGCGATGCAATTTCGGGTTGCGTGTGTTTTGGGTGCGCTTATCAGATTATTGTGGTCCACACAAAAAAAAACGGAAACACGTTCCCGGGAGATGATTTCATTCCATTCCAGTTTGTTTCATTCCAGCACGGTGCACGGGTGGAAGGTGGAATTGCTTTAATTTTTTATAGCAACCCCATAATTCAAGTTCACGGTTATCGCGATTGGTTGCCAACACTCAAGGCGTGTCACGGTGGTACGTTTCTGCACATTTCTGTATGTTTTGCACAATTTTTGGAAATGGAACTTCAGCCCGCAGACAGTAGCAATCATGCGCGAACGGAAGATTTATTGCTTTAAACAAAGATATGTAGAAATTAAGCAAAGTAAAGTTTGCCAAAAACATTGCCTAGAACTAACCAGATTCGCAACGGATAAGGTTGTTCTAAAAAAAAAAAAGCTTAATGTTTTTTATCTTCCTCCGATCACGATTTCTCTCATCCGCGGAGTAATTGATTTTACGACGAGTCCATCAGCACCATCACCCATCCCGTCACTCACACACGCTTCAGTTTTGGCTAAATTTGAAGCGAAAATAAAAACAAACCCCACCAATGAGCCGCTAATTGATTGGCAACGACGTTTAAATTATTCGTCAGCATTAAAGTGTAAAAGACGAGCAACCCATCAACGGCTCAATCCACCATCGACGGCTTCTCCTCTACCCATCCCATTAGCCAAGAAGAGTGTAGAACTTTTGTTTTCCTTTCGTGTTTTCTTCCCTCCATTTTTTTGTTTGAACCTCCAACAATTCGACCGCGACCTAGCGTGATTTATTTTCCCAACCAGCTGTCTATTTTAAACCCTGATGGTAGCAATAATTACGCTACTCCACCGCATGTGGCTAAGAACGCTCTCCGTTTCCTGTCTGTAGCGCTGTATTGAGCGATCGCCAAAGAGATGGCCCGGGGTTTGTTTTTTTTTTTGCTCGTAGTGGATCGAATGCACTCTTCGCCAAGGAATGAAGTTAACCTAATTAGTTGCGTACGCTTGCGACTATAAATACGACAAACAAAAACTGGTATCTGGTGATCCGATCGTCGCTAAATGGGGACGATCTTGGCTTTGGAGTTTATGACGCAAACACGAATTGCTCCAGATCCGACGGTAATTTCGCGTTGGCAGGGCGAGAATAAGTAACGAGATCATAATCTATGTAGACTGCACTGAGGATTTTGTTTTTTTTTCTTCTATTGCTCGCTGAAGGTGGACGTTTATTACCGTTTCATTGGTGATTTTTGAAGGCATGTGTACTAATGCGCGTACCGACTAAAATCCATTGCTCTCAATCGCTGTGAGGTGAAGTTGTTGGACTGGTTTTCGTGTGTGTGTACGAGTGTGTACGAGCTTCTCTCCATCCAAATAATGTTTTCGACAAGCAGCTTGAACGGTCTTTAACTTGCTGGTTGCTAGGTATTGAGAACGCTAAGCAGCGTGTAAAGTTTCGCACTACAAATCGGAATTGAATCGTTCTAAATGAGCGTCTAGTGATGCTGAATACAGATCATAAAACTCAGCAGGAAAGTCTCCAACCAACGGCATTGCCCTTGAGACCCAGCATGATACCTTGCGGTGACAGTTCCTTTTTTTGTAATAGAAAAATTGCTACTTTTTAAATATTTTACAAACGCCAACGCGTAGCTTACCGACTCAGCAGCGTTCTCAGCTCATTTGCAAGCTCGGATAATAATCGGGTCGTAAAGTTGTGAATAATCGATTTTATTGATTTGTGCTAGAATTGTAATTATCGGCACAGACAACGGCAGGCAGTAGGAATGGGCCGAGCGACCTTGACAGAGCCACAACAAACTGTAACGAGCCTGCCCCGAAGCTAAACAGACCTGCTGCTCCCATCAGTAAGCTCCGTAAGCTTGTAAAACAAACCTATTAAACAGATTAGAAATGGGTTTGACTTTTTTAACTGGCCACTGTAACGAGACAGCAATCGTACCTGTCTGCTTCGTTTGGCATGAGATATTTCGTATCGTTAAAAGGAATTATTGGTGTGATAGGTAGACGGCATTGGCGTTGTGATGGGTGCTAATGGAAAGATTAATTAGCTCGCTGTTAACACCTGCGCCAGCTAGAATTCATCTTAAGTCATCTCCAAGGCATCCTAGTTAGGTGAGTGACAGTTGTCTTCAAAGTGGCATTTAAAATCGCATCTGTCAACACATTCGCCACGTGGTTTTGTGACGTATGGTAATTGACAGCCAGTTTAAAATTCTAAACAGTATCCAGATGACTACTGTTGCAAGTATGATCTCATGCTCCCACTCGCTAACTTATGTACCGGTAGCCATAATCGCAACTATCGGCTGACGTCACCCTGCACGGAATAGGATCAATTCATCATATTTCTTGTTTTTTTTTTTTTGTTATTGAAAGTGAAAGCCTTTTAGGTCTATCTCCCGGGGGGCACAAAATTGGCATAATCCTCCTGGCCTGGCTCAGAAACTGTAAGCCCAGTAGGTCCCTACCATTAGGCCAACCTCAAAATGTTCAAGGATCTTTTGCTATCGTCTGAAAGCGTTACGTACCGTAACGTCTTAGACGACAACCTGGACAGCGAGCGAAACGGTAGCCGAGTGTGGAATGAAGTGGGATTTTTTGGAAATGATTACAACCTTCTCTCTCTCTCTTTCTCTTACCAACCCCTGAGGGGACATGCGTGCTCTCACAAAGTGGGTGTGTAGTGGAGTGAGTTGTCTAGTTTTAATTTCGCCTTCGTTTCCCACCACTCACACACACACAGAAAACAACCAAGCCCAACCGTTTAGCCGGTGAGCTTAGTGACAACCCCAATAGTCCTAGGTCATGTCGTGGCTGTCGCTTGTCATACCAAACCGTACCTTTCCATGCTTTGTTTTAGCTCCCGCAAGATTTACCGCACGGACTTGAAGTTGGTGAAAGGACCTCACCAGCTTCTGCGCTCCCACTTCCTATACCCTCTCGGCATATTTTTGCACCTGTTCCGCACATCGCCAAGCAGCAACACTTTACATAACATCAACGAACAAACCGAAAAAAAACGGAATCAAAATGGATCAAACAATCGAATCGAAAGGAAACCGTCCGATGATAGGGATTAATGGTGGCGGTAGCAATTAATGTGCGCTGTGCGCTACAAAGCCAAACACACAGACGCGATAAAAGGAAACAAACATACAGGAGACAGCGCAAAGAAACACAGCGGAAGACACAACTTTGCGAATCGATACAACCGACAATTAAAGCGACATTCTGGTAAAAAAGGCTGACCGAAACGCGCGTGTGTGATCATCGCATTATCGAGGTTTCGGTTGTCGTGAAAGTGATCGAAAATGGACATTTGGCAAACAACTTTCGATTGTTGTAGTTTGGTGCGGAGAGGGGGAAGGATGAGGAGGTAGGTACGCAGGGCAGTCATTATTGTTCAATCATTAGCGAATTGCTCTGATGCTGGGAGCAATAATTATATGCATAGGCCTGTGCGTTGCGATGGGAGAAAATAGGTACCGGTTTTGAAGGGTATTTTTTAATATGTAAGCCATTTTGTCATTACACCAGATCGTTTAAAGGGTTTGGTTATTGTGAAGCGATTTTTCACTCATCTTGAATGAGGGAGAAGATTTTAAAAGGCTAATTGAGCGACCTATTTATCCTATTTTCCATTGAGCGTATCTGTGCAGTGGCGATCATATGAATAGAAACCGCATTTCAGTGCTTCAAAACAATTTCATGTTTGAATATTTGAGGCTATATGAATAGCTTTATATATTAAAAATTTAACCCATCCAACAATGAGAGAAATTAAGTCAAGGATTTCAGACCAACCACCTCTCAAGGTTTTATTGTCAAATCAGAAGTAAACGTTCAATTTCAATTGTTAAACTTCACAATCATACGGTTGATCCTCCGGGCGGAGCATCAATGCATAAAAAATTAATATCTTTACACTATCATTGCATATGTTCATAAAATTATATCAAACATATTCTATAAAAGTAAACAGACATCGATGATACAGTAAAGACAAAATGTAATTACTTCTATTATTTTGTCCTCAACTCTTTTTGAGTAGTGAGCAAAAAAGAGAGCGAGATGCAGATATACGTGATGCGTTTTGCGATTTGACACCCATTTTAAATCGTTTTGCTGTACTTACGTTCCAGCTGAGCTTTGTCAAGATCATCCTGTAAAATACAAAGAAGAAATGGTAAAGAAAAGTATGAGAAACTGAGTCTTAAGGGATGATTAGGGTTTTATCGAAATTAGTCCAAATAGTGTCCCTCCCATTGGGCCTCCTTAGCTTGAGCTTCAATTCTGTATTGATCTTGCTTAAAGTCTTGCTTGCTGTATGGCTGCCCCACCCATAAGAAGGCTCGCTACATGGAAAACTTCTAGCAGAAAAGATGAAAGCGGAAAACTTGTACGCCTGCTTCAACATTCAAGACACTCGATAGGATTTGTCCAAATCGGCGGCCCACCAACCGCACTGTTACTGTGCAGGGTACTTTTATAAATAGACGGACGTGTTCTGGGCCTTTGATCCGGTGATGCCTTCTCGCAGTACAGCGCGGTATATGGTATTCCTTGCGCTAATGCTACTCATTCGTATTCCATACGGACAGTTGGCAGTTTTCCGTCATTGCTCGGTCTGATTCTTTACCAGTCCCGTTTACCAGCCTTTAGAAAGGGGTATAAAAAGTAAAAGGGGTGGATTGGTTTCTGCTGACGATACAAATATGACAGGTCGCTCGTAAAGTCGATGAATTGACAGAGCATTGAGGTACCCGAATTCCCATTAAATTGGTGATGGTCCCAGGGTATTGGTTTGGAAAGAAGAGCTAGTGAAGTAATGCAGCTGGACGCGGAACATCGAGAAGAAACAGCTGCCAAAAATGAGTATCGCTTCACTTTAAAACCATTAGACAAATTAAACGCCTCGTAGCAGGATGCATTAAGAACATGGCAATTGTTTTGAAATTCTTTTCGCTTTAAAGAGTGACTTAAACACTTTTTCTTGTATCACTCCGCACACAAAAAAACTACCAAGGAAAGGCCCCCCAAATACTGCACGCAACTCATTCTCGAATAAAGCTGAAGTCATCGTTCCCCAAAACCAAATTTGGACACTTCACCTGCCCCGAGCGTGAACGAAAACAAATTTTTGGCCCAATTTGGCGCGTCTCCAACTCAAAAACGCATCGGGAAGCATATTTCCATTTCCTGTGTTGTTTTGGATCACGCTTGTTCAAAACTTCTTCAAACCCCCGAGAAACTGGGTCCCAGATTTTGTCTGACTCTTCTATAATTGAAGCCTCGGAGTTCGAAATACGCTTGCCCAAAACAAAAACGAACCACTGAGCGTCGAAAAAATGATTGAGCTTCGCACGGCAGAAGGCACCACTGGCACAATAACACCACCACACCGACGACTCGTAGCACCATCATCGTTCCAGGTTTCGCCGGAGAACACTGTTTGTTGGGTGGCTAGTTTTTCTTTTTCTTTCCCCACGCAAAAACACGGGACACTTTGCTTTATTTTTCACCCCGCGTGCCTTGCGCTTTAACCTTCGGGTGAACATTACGTGCAAACGATACGCTCCCGGCTCCGTTATCCCCACCTGAGGGAGGAGGATGAGAGGATGAGACCAAGGTGTTCCTCCTCCTCAATTCTTCCCATCGCCGATCCTTGTGATTGCAATCATTCACACCGTACCACGGTCGAGAATGTTGCAAACATCTTTTTGGCAAAATTCTACCCTCAGAACGCGTCGGCTATTGTGTCAGGTGGACGGATTTCTGTTGCAGTTTCGCAACACCTTTACTAACCATCTCGGTGCACTACACTTGCCGTTGTTCACTGAACGTTCTTCACCGTAAGACTGTCGGCCAACCGTTATGGGATGCAACTGCAAAGGATGCAAAAACCCGAATCTACCAGCGCGATGCAATTGACCAACCAGACCACTGTTAAGGGGGACCCAGTTATTAAGCAGGGTCCCCAGAGGAAAAAGGTGGCTAAACGATGCACAATACCGATGTGCGAAATGCTTGGGAAACGTACAGTACAAGGCACTATAATATTTCTAACCCTTTTTGTACGGCCTTGCCACTCGCTAGTCGGTTTGATGGTGCATCAACAACAACTGCAATGGTTGGGACGATGGTCTAGACACGGAGTATTGGCCCGCAGAGCACGGCGCACAACCCATGCCTAGACGCAGTTTTGTTTTATTAATATGTACAACTGCACTATATTTTATAGTTGCTTCCGAGCGTCGTCTCCAAGCCACCGGGAACTGCACCGTCTAAGCACTCCGATTCCCCAGCGCACAAAAAACAGGGAAAGTGAAGTAAACGGTGGCAGGTTTATTTCTTGGACCGATGCCCAAACGGGCCAAAAGGCGAACATCACTAAACGGTACACGGTTGAGGCGAGGTGCGAATTTTGCCTGCCATTTTTTTGTTCTCCCCCAAAGTTACACTCAAACACATACACGATGCCGAACCAGCTTTGTTGGAACCGATCCAGACGCGAAATACTTACAACGACCGACATGTTGGTGCGGGTGGTGGTAGTTAGACGTGGTGATGGTACGGAAGAAAACTAGTGGCAACTGGCGTGCGTGCTGCCCGGAAGTCAAGTTGCCCGATTCTGCGGATCTCGGATCTAGAATGAAATGTGACCCCAGCGGAGTTGATGCCGACTGCTAACCGACCCGTATCCGTATGCTGTGTATCGTTGCAATGGCTTACACGCGTTGCGGCTGTGTGTGCGAGTAACATATGTAAACTTTTTCATCTATAAAAAGCGGTTCAAAAACGTTTATTTTTATTCTACTTTCGCTTCACCGGCCAGGGTGCTGATAATAATCCCCAATTCCAATCGCTTACAATCGCTGTCCATGTGAGTGGGTGTGTGTTTGTTGGTGTGTGGTTCGGATAAGACATACTTTACTTCCCCTTTCTTCAGAATCGACAACAATGTGGTGAGGTGATGTGTGTGTATGTATAACGTGCTGGTTGGTGAGTCTCTCTTCCAAGGAGAACACCCTCGCAAGCAATTAGTAAACGGCTGTGGTTTTTCGGTACGGCTTTCTTTGGGAGCTGCTGCAATGTGTGAAGGAGATGGTACGGTTTGGACGAACCAATAGAACAGTATTGTAATTAGATTGAAGCATAAGAAATTTTGTGGAAGACAATGATTAAATTTATAGCTCAATTGATAGTTTAAATATTAGGCAAAACCTCATCACAGCTTGCTGTAAGCTCAAATATGATACAAATTTGCTGTAGGAAGTATGAATACTTGTTTTTTACAAAAATTCTATGATAGACTTACCTAACATCCATACCAGAAACTAATGTTTTCGATAGTTATGCGATGTATAACCGTTCCAAAAATATAAAACATGAATCATTTTCTAACTTTGACTTGTGTTCATTTTTAATAAGTTTAATTTGAGTTAGAAATAAAACATAAACATCTGAATAAAAGAAGAGTTTGTTTTAAGAGTTATCGAAAAGTTTATTGTTATATTTTTTGGTGCACGGTATTTTGAATGTTTTCATTAGAACGGTAAAGCAATAATCTAGATGAGGTTATTGATTGATGTAAGGATAATCTAAATCTAGTTAATTTTTTTTACTAAATTTTACAAGATCAAGAAACTCAATCAATTCGTTCAACATTGACTTGATAACCTCATTTTTATAAATTTATAAAAATTTTTGGTCGTGTTCTATTGTCCTCGATAGACAATCGATCGATATAAATCTTAATTTCTTGGCAAATCAAAGCTTTGCTATAATCTTAAAATGATACTAATATTGTAATTTGTGAACATAAAAATATTAAAAAAACCCGAGTCGCGAACTACTTAAAATTTCAAATAGAGAAGCCAAAAATAAGTTTATAACTTTTTAGTGCACAACAAAACGAGGAACGAAATAAAAATATTTAAAAAGAACAGTCAAATCAACTATCATAACGAAAAAATTTCATTACAATTAAATAACTGATAAAGATAACCAAATAAAAAAGAATAAGATAAGACTTGAGTACAAAAATAAACAATAAAAGATTAAATTACATACAAAAATAATACAAATAAATATTTCAATAAATTAAACCAACTTTATTAAAGTGAAGAGTAGAGAAATTAAAATTAATAAATCTAAAGAAATATTCTCCGAGTTCTCTGATTAATTTCGTTGCTCTTAGGTGGATCCATTTCAATCCACACACCACCAAACGAATGCGTAAAACTCGTATCGCTAAAACCTGTGAATGAGTTTCCACACCAGACAGGAAATTTCCAACGGCAATCTTCTGAATTGCTTCGAACTCCCCATATTTTTCCCCACCACGCTCGAACATACTAGTGTTGGTGATCTTTCCGGCGGGCAGCAATATGAATCCATTTAGAATCATTTTCCTACCGCTTTCTGATTTTCTCAAACGCTGTAACGCTCTTCACACTCAACTTCATAGCACGTACGCAAGCAGAGAGATGGTTTAATCGGTTCTCGACGAAGAACGTACGTTTGTGTACTGTTGATGTTACTGCTGCTGCTGCTTTCCCGTATCATCTACATCAAGATCATCTGTTTTTCTTTTTGCCTGCACGAAAATGCTTCATACTCATATCGCTGCTTGTCGCATCCCACGGGTTTGCCGCAATAATAGAGCTGTTTTCCAATCTTGAATCCTCGCATTGTGTCTATTTTGATGAGCTGGCAAACGCGTTTTACATTGTGTTTGTTTGTGTAGTGTTATGTGCGAGAATTCGACACGATCGTAAATCCGTCTGCCAAAGGAGATCTATTTTTCATGTGGTGCAAAACAGACACGATGGTCGTTTGATCTCTTTTCAGCTTGAACAGACGATTTAACACATATAAACATTATAAATGATTATAATAGGGTCCTTATGAAATGGAATCAATGGATTTGAAATTAAAAGGAGTGCAATTAAATGGAAATAATTTTTATTCAACATCGCTTTTTCCCAAGTATAATTAAAAGGAAAACTTTTGCACAATCATACAACATAAATATAATCAACACCAATTTCCCACACTTCTGATACACCCTAATTTATAAAAGCAATCAATGCATTGATCCAGTAACGCTCGCTTCATTATCAATTGACAGCAAAAAACATATTTAATTGTGCATAAAAATCCACTCCAATTCAATGCTCGCTGCGAAAAATATTATTGCCCGTGCCGATCGATTAATTGTTGATGTTTGATGAAATTATGATTCGAGCAGTATTATGCTCCGCGCGTTTGCATATTTTAAATGTCTGCGAATAAAGGTGGAATGCGTTAGTGCTCGCTTAATTGGTTTCTCTATTGGTGTGGACGAAGGAGGAGCGTGTGTGTGTGAGAAAGCACGAGGAAATGCATACACCAAATTCTACTGGATATCCGGCCAATTAAAATGCATCACTTGTTGCATTTTGGCGGTGGGCACGCACTATAGGGAGTAGCGTTGATTTGATTTGCGGTTTCGGAGAATCGAGAGAATTGGTCCATTGTTTTTGCAGAACAGTGTTGCGAGCATAATGTTGATTAAATATAAAATTACTGTAGCAAAAGTTGGGCTAGCATTTCTTTTGTGTTGTGTTTAATATTACGTTTTATAAACTTGATTTTGTACTTAGTTTTTCCAACGGAAGTGAGGCTGAATTTTTTGTTTTAAAAATAATAAATTTATTTATTTTAATAATAATTACTTTTTACACAAACATCATGGGATCTTAATTTGTGAATATGTTTCTTGTTTTAGAAACAAAAGAACAAATTTGTCTTCATAATCAGTTATAAGATATCTTTTGTATTTGTCATTTGACAAATCATTTAGTAAATCTAATTAACCCTGCCTAACAGTTTACTAGTTTCATGTGAAAAGGTATATTGTTTATTTTTTTAATGATTTTTAATGCTTTGTAAAGTTCCGTCATGTTCTTAAATATATGAACTTAAATATTTTTAATCTTTTTCTAACTATTTTCATTTAAGTACAATCAATTTGCTTTCCGATTGTTTTTGTTAGGCAACAAAATAGTTTAGATTTGAGTCTTGAGCCTTGTATATGCTTGTTTTACGAAAGATTTGGCATTAAATTTTATTTAAATAAACCATTTTTCACCAACTAATAAGCAATTTATACTTAACTGATGTGAAAATGCCTTATGATATAGATATTTTAACTCTGCTTTATAGAAGTCTATTTTTGCTCACTTAAAAATAATTAAATTACGATCCTCATTCATAAACATTCTCGACCTTACGAGCGTAAATTATTTTCTGTCTAAAAAATTAGAAGAAAAAACCACAACAAAAAACGAGCACATCCAATTGTCCCACATCCTTCCGGCGAAACATCGTGCAACAGGCATGGCGTAGAAGAAAAAAACACACTTTCAAGTACAGATTTTTTTATGTACTACCTCGCCTAAACGCTTCCCTCAGGTCAATCCTTGACTAACGCCAACGCGTCTATCTGTCATCACTGCGTTTCTTCGCTGTCTCGATGCGGGACACAGACACACATTCCATGCCCGAAACTTGAGGCCTGACCGTTTAGTCTAAAAATATGTGAAACCGACACCGAACATTCCCAACGTAGCAGCCGGCAAAACCAAGCGAAACCTTTTGTTCTGATCCCGCCGGTTTTCGTATGCTGCAGGGGGCATTTATAACCGGTTAACAAACGTGATGTCCAAGGACCATGGCAGGCGGGAAAACTGTTACTGTCTGTTACAACGCGCTTTGTTGTACACACTGCCCTGTATGCTGCGAGGATGATGGTGAGAATGAAGCAAGATGATCGGGAGTCTCGTACTGCGAATAGATGGATTCTCATAAACCACTATAAAGGTGTGGTTGGTGTGCTGTAAAGAGTCACTCACACAGCGAACATTCGATTGGACATACTCTCCCAGAGCAAGCAGATGAACGTCATCCGCTCGATATTTCGTTCGTTCCCCCGGCTTCTTAACTTCCTCAAACCAAACCAACCTTGCTCGCTAGATTTAACTAATGCAGTTTGGAAAAGTTGTTGGCCGTCGTCTGTCTACTGGGGGGAACAAATGCATCCAAACTATTTTACCACCACTCCCGGGTATCAAGCCCAGACTACCTGTCTGTCGTATTCAAATCATTTATTCATGGTGCTCAGT
>KZ062024.1:0-46681 GCA_002091835.1 Anopheles maculatus
TTTTGTTTAAATAGTCGTGCAGATACATTTTGTTTGTGCTTAAATAAAGTTTTTTACTTGATACACTTGATGGGGTTTCTATTAAAAGCAGGAAATAGTTGCGAATCGCGCTGAAGAAATGGGATTTTTTTACAAACTAGGCGCCGAACAACAAACACCAACAATCGTTTGACAGTTCAATTTGTAGGTTTTAGCAAAAGTTCTGAAGTTTATCGAAAGAAGGAATGAAAAACGAAATAAATTTAATAATAGGAACAGTTTCGTTTTAAACTTTGTGTGCATTCAGTTTCTTTGTTAAATATGATTGATTTTTTCTCAGTCGGCAACAAAGAATCAAACAAAATAATAATGGAAAAGCGCTTTCGAAAAAGCTGTGATTTCAACCCTAGAACGCCGCAGTATATACATCGGAAGGAGTTTAAATCAAACTAACTATTTGTAAACAAACCGCACGTGCGGAGACGGCAACAAAAAAAGTTTCTATCCGGTGTTTCTAGCTTAATTCCGCTACAAAAATGGGAGTTCGTGGTTTAACTACATATATCGCAGCTAATGCGTCGGTCTACCTGAAACCATACGAACTGCACGACACGAATCTCGTCATCGACGGCGACAACCTGTGTCTGCAGCTGTTCCGTAAATCGCTCAACAACTCGGTCGCGTTTGGTGGAAACTACGACGTGTACTATCGGATTGTGGTGGACTTTTTCGACAAGCTTAAGCTCGCCAACGTTACCCCGTACGTGCTGCTGGACGGTGGGTACGAGAAGCGCAAGATGTCCACCGTCCGGTACCGGTTGCTGCAAAAGGTCGAGCAAATGAAGGGATTCCACATTGCGGCGATCAGCGGCACACCGCCACCGATGTTGCGTGAGGTGTTTGTCGATGCGTTGCGCGTGGCGGGCGTTTCCTTTATGCGCTGTCCGTTTGAGGCGGACGATGAGGTGGCCATACTAGCGCGAAAACTCAACTGTCCACTGTTGAGCTACGATTCGGATTTTTACATACACGACGTTCAGTACATACCGTACGTAACGCTGTCGAACAAAGTGTTCCACAAGGTGTCCGACAAGGAAGGGGACAACTTTAAGATAGGAATTGTGCAACGAAAGCAACCGAAAAAGGCCCAACACCGAACGGACGGTGTAAGATATGTCGCTCAGTACGGTGATGAATCGGTGCTGGAAGGCGACGGAACGGATTCGTATTCCTATCTCGACTGTTGCCTATACAAGATCGACAATCTGATCGAACCGCACGAACGGTTGGGGAAAGAGATGGTACCATTATTAAAAAAGGAAGCGGAATCAGCCAGCGACGATGAGCTTGATGAAAATGACCCAGCTTCCGTACATGACGAATCCGATTTGGAGGAGAAAATTCCGAACGATCCCGATAAGCCTGTAATAGAGGAAGCAACGATACACAGCAACAAATTCACCGATCGCAACTGGCCCGAATGGTTTAAAGAGCTGTACCGTGCCGGGAAAGTGCCCCGCTTTTTGGCGGATCTGTTGCATTCAAATTTGTGTATAAATTATCCACAAATTGAAGACCTCCGGCGACCGGACAGTAACACAACATCCTATCCGATATTGCGAACCATTTTTGCAATCCTTAAAACTGCATTCAATGTAAAAACGACGGAGTTTAAGTACCTTACCCGGCGCAAGGGAAGGGCCGGCGTGAGAAACGTTTATTTCCGCGACGTGTGCTTACCGCAGGGGGTTAGTTTCAATCCGACCAAACTGCCAAACGTGTCCATTCTCTCGAAGCTCTTCCAACAGTCCGGTATCGAAACGTGGCAAGAATTGTTTCGAGCGATCAAAACTGTTCCAAACAATTTGCGGTTATATTTCTTGGCGATAATTTATTGGGCAAAAAACTGTCCACTTGTGAATGTGGCGCACGTGCACGCGGTTATCATCTGCCTTTTACAGCTGCAAATTATTGACAAATCATTAAAGAGCTTTTACCGCGATGTGGACCAATTCCGGCAACAGAATCGATCGTATTTGGAACAGCAGCGAAAAGCAAGCAAAAAGAACGATGGTGCCAGTACCGGGAAGAAGGATAAGGCGTCTCCATCGGCGACCGATTTTAATCGAACGTTTTATAACAAGCTAACAAGTGGGACATCACGCGCAGAACTGTTGCTAGCGTACGATGAGTTAATACAGCATTTTTCAGTGCAAGAAAATACTCTCGGCAATCGTAAGGGCACGATCTGCCCCGATACCATGCATACGCTGGCCAACTTCCAGGCGGTGTGTTTCAACCTTTACGCGTTGGTTCCTCTGTTGGGCTATCCGTTCGATAATCTGCACATGCACGAACTGTACAACAATTTGTACGTGTACAATTTATACGAATGGATAAAGGCACGTGGTGATCTGTTCGAATTTGAACGATCGTCCATGTTCGCTCATTCGCCGGCACTGCTTACGGCGTTACGTGTAATGGTGGAATTTGTGCAAACGTACGTACCAGAGCTTAAGGATAGGAAACGTGCAAAAATGGCAGCATCAAAGGGGAAAAAATCGTCAAAAGTGTCAACGGAAGCCAAACGAATACTCGAGCAACAAGTAACGCCGGCCAATGATTGGGAAACGAAAAACGATACGGATACGGAGAGTGATCATGAAGCGTTTATTGATGAGAATAATGCGTTTAGTCAACTGTTGTTAACACGCTGATGGAAAAAATAAATGTTAAACGTGTTCAAAAATGTCTTTAAAAAACTGAGAGCTGAATCTGAGATAAAACGTAATAATGAAGTCCTTTGGATCCTTCGACGACAAGCCTTTTTTGGTAGATGAGGTTCTTTGGTTTTTTGGAAGATGAGGCTGCTGGCACCACAAAGATCTCTGGAAGACGAATTCACGTTTGTTGGACACTAGCAAATCGTATGACAAATTGGTAGCATTTGTCTATTTTTAATTTATTTAAATTGTGCTTCACAATCTCAAAATAAAAAAAACCATTTTTTTAAATGCACGTGTACTCAGGAACATGACCACGTGTTGTGCGAATTTAAACCATTGTGCAATATCGATCGAAGCAACACCAAGAATCATCCCCCAAAAGCAACATACAAAGCATACAACGTATGCGTGCTTTTTTCGGCGATGTGTGCGTGCGTAATGTGAATTGGCTGGATGAAAACAAACCAAAAAAACGGTCCGCGACAACACGGCGCCATCACACACTGAAAGTGCGCGGACAGTCTGTTGTAGGTGCAAACAGTAGTGTGTGCAAGCAGCATCGGACCACACCGATCAGGCAATGTGGGGTGGCCAACGTGTGGAAGGATACGATCAACCACCACAGCAATATCCTGCGTATGGTTACACCGATTGCTACAACTGGAGCGGTGCCCGTTGGGTACAGGCAGCAGAAGGCGTTATTCCTCCGCTAGCGGTCGTTGGAGGGTACGAAGGCGGTGAAACGACCTTCATCGGTCGTTCGAAGCATCATAAAGCGATCGTCCCGGGACGGGTTATTCCATCGAAAAAGGCTTGCATGATCGGTTCCGGTGGGGGCGAGCACGCCAAGCACGATTATCAGGTGCTGTGCGATTTCGACGGAAAGTTCGTACAGACCACGGGTGGATATGTGCCGATCGGTTCCCTGCAAGCGGGTGTCACAAAGAACGGGAAACCGATGTACATCGGGTTGGTACGATTAGGACAAACGCTGGTTGTCGGTAGAATAGTGCCGGAAGATTTTTGCTGCTACGCGGTAGTGGATGGATTTGAGAAGGTGTTCAAATCGTACGAGATATTTGTGTCCTCGGCGGAATATCCGTACCCATCGTAAGCGATGCTCGTTGTACGGGGTGGAAAGGAAATAATACTTAAAGGTCCCTTATTCTTTGGGGGAAAAACAGCTTATATCAAAGCATTTAAATACAAAAATCCGTCTCAGGTCCCAAGCGTGTTCATCACCACCACAGCACTGATCTTAAGCACGCACTCTTTTTATAACCGTTGGTAGTGTGCGTAAACCAAATGCAAAAACAGCAAACTTTCCAATGCTAAATTAAGTGCCTGAGCATTAATTTTTTGGACGTATGTGCGTGTGCATGTATGCGTGAAACATTTTTCGCCGAATACTGCAGAAAAGAACAGCATATAAACAAGTGTAGAATACATAAAATAGGCACCCAGATAAGAGACACGGTCGTGTCGCATTCGTTAGCAAAAGAAAGGGTCTGTCCCACGGGAAAAAGTGCAGTGATTGATGCAGGAATACTTTTTACAAAACACGCTACAACAAGGATGAACAATCAACAGTGGACTTTTCACGTTACCCACAGCATACCTTCGCCCGGGTACAACGAAAGCTACCACTGGGACAGTGCGCGCTGGGTACAGGCGGCCGAAGGTTTAGTCCCGCCGGATGCCGTCATCGGTGGATACGAAGGCGAACCAACGTTCATCGGACGGGCAAAGCACCGTGGATCGATCGTACCCGGGCGGGTTGTGCCATCGAAAGGCGGATGCTTCGTCGTGTGGGGTGGTCGGGAGCATAAAAAGCAAGACTACCAGGTGCTGTGCGGGTACGATGGAATGTTCGTACGCATTAACAACGGTTACATCCCGCCCGTTGCATTACGGGCCGGTGTGACGGAACATGGCACTCCGCTC
This sequence comes from Anopheles maculatus, assembly GCA_002091835.1. Taxonomy (NCBI): domain Eukaryota; kingdom Metazoa; phylum Arthropoda; class Insecta; order Diptera; family Culicidae; genus Anopheles; species Anopheles maculatus. The sequence goes on from KZ062024.1 coordinate 4,650, forward strand.
TACATCGGACTGGTACGTTTTGGCCTGACCACCATCGTAGGGAAGGTACAGCCGGAACATTCGTGCTGCTATGCTTCGATCGATGGTGTAGAGAAATCGTTTCACGAGTACGATATTTATGTTTCCGTGGTCGGTCAAAACGGGCGATTGGATTCGCCGTGAAAGCAGTGTTAAAGTGTGACGGTTACAAACGTGTACTACTCTCTAAGCAATGGAATAAATTGTTCGCTTTTGTTTTGCATATAATGCAATCAAATGGTGTCGGATGCTTCTTTTTTAAATTCCCATTTCCTATCCTTTGGGGATGCTTATGGGGTGCACTAATGTAAAATAGAACAAATTTATTATCATACACGTCCAGCTTGCTGTCCTCCTCCGGCTATCACTTCCTACAGCTAAAATCGATCCGTTTAACCGATTACCCTACCCCGATATTCAAATTGCATGCACAGCCAGTTTAGAGTACCACCGCTTAAGTGTAATCCGTCTATTATGAGTATACTGCTGCAGTGCTTACGATTTTATAAACACTTCGAAGCTTGGGCGTGCTTTCTCCTTACCGTTGTGCGATATGTAACAAACGGCATGTGAACGTTGCACCTTGCCACAGATAAGCTTGCCATCCATTTCTGCCCGACCAAAGTACAACGGTTCACCCTGCTCGGATACACCGACCGGTGTGGCACGGAGCAGCGTGTTCGTGTCGTTGCACGGTACAAACTCACCCGGTGTGCACAGAATTTCGTACACCTTCTTCTCGTGTGCTGAACCACCCCACGGTATGGTGCAAATCTTCTTCACGGGATCGATAAACCCGGGCGTAGTGGAACCGGCGTGGTCGGCACGGCCCAGATAAAGCTTCGAGCGTTTACCGTTGGTGCCACATTCCACCGCACTCGGCGGTAAAATGTGGCGGGGATGGCAAGGCACCCACTCCATGCTGTGTAATGTGTCCCATCGATGCAGTTGCTGTTTTCTCGGCAGGCGTGAATAGCGATCTTCGTCATTCGCGTAGTAGTATAGGAATTGGTTCGGAGGCAATGCTATAACGAATATGAAACGCTGATGCTATGAGTCATCGATTCCAATGCTGAAATTTAATGTACCCTATGCACTTACCGTAATTTACCATGCTGAGAAGTAGTGTTTTGAAAGCTTCCAGTATTCTCAGCTCCAGCAGCCAAAAAATCCCCGTTTCATTGGCTTACTTCTCAACTGCAGCGCACTGCATCGCAATTTTGGACCAGCAGTTCCACGCAAATGATTGTTTTTTGACGACTGATTTGTTTGACGATTCGCAATGATGAGTATGTCAACAAGTGAGATGCGTGTGAGCGAACATCGGGCTAGCGAGCAGTTCTACTCACCAGCGAGCAATGCAACAGGTTAAAAGCGAGAAATAAAAAAAACTTATAATAATGACATGGAAGATGCCGGTAAATGTAGCAAATCATTTAATATGAACAAATTTTAAAGTGGAATATTGTTTTTAAAAGCACTATTTGCAGAAACATTGAGCTAGAATTCATCTCATTCACCGAGATTGTATACAAATGAGAATGAATCGATCTCACTGCTGGTGAGCTGTCAAAACGTGTTGTTTAATTTCACCGTTACGTCGACATAAGAACGCACATGCGTCGTAAGCACAAAAATCTGGATTTTAAAATAAAAACGCACGCAGTATTTTACATGTTACTTTAGATAATTTACTTTATTCGAACATTTGTGTTGCTTCTTTTCATACTGTTATCGTTGCGGGGTATTATAAATATATTTATGAGCTACATAGTTTTTAACAACAGCAAGCATGCATTTTAAAAGTAAGCTCGACGGACTGTTTTGGCTGTGCGTTTATATTGGCGTGTGTTTATGCATGTATTTATGAGTATGTGTGCGTTTGGGGGCGTAAGCCCACCCCCAACCCTCCTTCGTTTAGCGTCCTAAGGAGCGACGTAGATCTCGTACTCGGCAAAACCGAGCTCCTGGCCACCGTACGGAATGTAGCAAACACCATGCGATGGCTGAACCTTGCCCACCGTCACCGTGCCCTCGTGCGTTACACGCCCAATGAACAGTGGTTCTCCATCCTCGGACTCGCCCGCCGGCAGAGCGGTCGGCGGAATGTCGCTACCGGTGGCCGGAACAAACTCTCCGTTGAAATCACACAACACTTCGTACTCTGCCTTCGGATTTTCGGCACCGCCCCACGCAATGTAGCACACACCGTGCGATGCAACCACCTTGCCCGGGATAATGCCACCCTCGTGCTGGGCACGACCAATATACATATCCTCTCCATCGGTACCACCGACGACAGCGTTCGGAGGAATTTCGCCGTTGGCGGCCGCTACCCAACAGGCAGCACCACCACCGGCACTACGCAAAGCAGCAGCTGTCGGGGCGGATGGGCTCGCTTGTTCCGATGCTGGTTCAATAAGCCACGAACCGGTAGCGCCCCAACCAGTACACACGCCGACACAATTGATCGCGAATGGTTCCGGATTTTCGTACGACAAAAAGGCGGCTGCCGATCCTTCATTACCGACCGTAATCACCTGCAAAGAGAAGGATGGGGAAAGTTAGATGGGAAGTTCCTTTCACTACTACTTCCCACTGCATTGTTGGGCCTACATTGTCCAGCCAACGGATCCAAAAGCCACGGAACTCGCCAGCATTCAAAATGTCGGGCGTTTCCACCTCCGCAACGTCCGGCTTGGTGCGGTTCTTTCGAATGACCGATTTCGTGTTCTTCCACCCACCGATAAACACCTCCAGCATGGGATCCGACTCCTCCGGGTTGGTGGTAAGGGCGATGTGTGCATCGTTCGGTGCACGAACCTTGAAGTTGACCACTCCGTTACCGGCTGGCACGAAGCGGTACTCCAGCTTGTCCTCCGTTTCCAGCTCTAGGAAGTTTCGCAGTTCAGAAAGATGGAACGAAACAGAAAACAAAGCAAAACGGAAACGATAAACATTCGTGTTTGAGGCTGTTCGACACGTCGGGGTTGAGAATTGGTCCCACATTAATCTTGCTGCTTGTGTACGGTACAACGAATCGAAACTCTGTCGCAGGTCATAAAGATTCTATATTTAACGCGCCACATCACCTCGTCGCAATTTGCTACATCCAGCTGGAAGATGTATCGTACGAACGTACACGCGATCTACTTACCGATCGGGTCACGTCGTGCGATTGGTGTACTACTGGAAACGGTAGTAGTATTCTCGGCAGTATTAGAACTACTATTTGTACTAGTGCTGGTCACTTTTTCTTCCTCCAAAACCACGCTCTGTTCTGCGTCGTCGTGGCCATCGGTTGCAGCTTGAAAGTTAGTAGCAAAAGTCTTTTTCTCCTTGATTCTACGATGCGCACCGGAGTCTGATGTAACGTGTGCAGTATTAGTCACGTAACGGACAGGAGAACATGAACGTGTGGAGTAATGACATGAAACACGCATGAACATGGTATGGAAGTCAATCGAAAAGAAGGATGCACAAAACGTGTAACCGTTAGTAAATTTGAATTGAAATTTGGATACGAAGCACACAGCGATTCTTCTCTAAAATGGGACATATTTTACGTCTCAAATGTAAAAATTATGCCACACGCATTTGCATTTGCTTTGTACAATAGAAATGGTCACTATTTCTGCTACTTTTTGTACTCACAATCCAACAACTACCCATTCACATTTGGAATGTTTAAGAACAGAAAAAAAGAATCGAAAACCAAATCCAAAAAAGTGTCTAAAATACGGAAAATGTCTTGATTGCTCGAACTTTTGGTTCTTATCTGATAGATTTAACTAGTAAATCTCGGTATGATAAACTGTTTTCAGGAGCAACTTTATCATTTACACGGTAGCATAAAGGTTTTGAATCACATCCGATCCTTTCTTGCGTCTAGCTCTAGGATCTAGCTGGTTACGTTGTCTAAATAATTTTAATATACCATCAAAAGATCTAAAAATCTCGTATTTTAATAAATATTATTAGTATTCTATTAATTTCTGATCTAACCATTCTCGTCTGGCTTCTGTGAGTTGATCATGTCATGAAAATGGAACCAGACAACCCAGCCCATGCCGTATTTAGGGGGCCACCACATAGACAACTTGCAGATATGCAACAATAGCGTTGATGCGCCCGCCATAACCTTGATGGAGAACGCCAGATAGGTAAGTAAGTAAGTAGGTTCTTGGAGAGACTTAGTACGCAGAACCTTACCTCGTTACTTATTTATGAAACAATGAAGAGAGTTCCTTAATTAGTTGATGTCCCATTTTAGATGGAAACCACTGTGTACTGATCTTATGGAAGGTTGGTAGCTACTACGAATTATTAGTAATTTTATTTTTTGTATGAAGAGATTTTTGTTTTGAAGAGATAATTATGAGCATTAGGAATGTTTTTAAATGGAATTATACAATTTTCTACTTCACAGATATCTAACTAGCTCCACCTTTTCGCCATGCAGCAGGCCTCGTTGCTGACCTTATCTGAGTATATAGTTTATGAACGAATGGTCAAGGTGCTAATTGACCGTTTCTTCAACGTGCTACTGTGGGACATGAGTCGTCTATTAGCAATCGTGTACAAATACTGTACAATGTAACACCTGTAATTGTATTGTTATTCTAACTTTCTAAACGAACGGTATGTTATTTAGTGAAGAGTATTACATATCCACGAGTCATGCACATAACGTCAAGGTGGCAAGGAGGAACAAGAACGAAACATGTACACCATCTCTTTATGAAAGAGAAGTTTAAAATGGCACATCGATACGCTTCGTTGGCCACAGCTGAAGTAGAACAGATTGCATTCTTCTACACCATCTTTCTGCCGGGCGTTTTCAATGTTTTGCCGTTATTGTTATATTTCTTGACATAGTATTAGTCACAGTCTCCCTATTTTTCTACGATGAACGAGGTTTAAAAAGCTTGTCTTTCCTCCAAAAACAGAAAATCGATAAGCATCCGAAAAAGGCTCTACTCTCTTAAACTCCCATACCAAATCCGTCGCATTGCATCATCATCATCATCAGCAACGGGAGATGGCCAACCGGTGGTCAAAAATCGATCGCTTTTTCGGCTGCCGCCAGTAACGCTTTCTTTTTCTTTTCTTCAATCTTATTTAGTATTGATTATGGTTAGTAGCCATTTGGATATTCGTGCCTTTCTCTAGCAATGCATTTTTGGTATGCAGCAGGTGCAATCGGATCGGCCTCATTGTTCTGTTGAATACCGAAACCGGGTGGTACGAACCGGGAGCGAAGCACATTCAGAATACACAAACAATTTAGCTGACCGAAATGATGGTGTAGCTAGCTAGTAAAGTGATGAGCGTTAAACAACACCACCTGCTTCCAGGCAAGGTAACGCGTAGTAGCGTCATACCAAACCTTTCCCAAGCCTGCCGGTTCTCGAATAACAACCGCATTTGATTAGCATTATAGACGTGCGAGAGGTTTAGCGAACGAGTAAGGGAAGGTGGAAGGAGACGCATTCTATTCGGCTTTAGTTGCAAAGTTGATGACTACTGCTGCTACTGCCGACTGCTGCTAAAACTCATGGTGACATCATCAGCTAGCATGGCCACGCAAACGAGGCGAGAGTAGGTTTGAGATTTGATCGTACGACATTCATTCGCGATCATCATCACCAGTGCTGTACGGAATGTTTCACCGTGTGCAGTGCAGACGATAAGGTGCGCGGTGTGCAGTGAGAAGGGCTGCCGTTGATTAAATTCAACTGCTGACCTCATCAACATCGTTAAACAAAAAATGTGCCACGATGACCTTCCACGCCATCCACAACACACGCCCTGCAAACCGAGTACAAACAAAATAGCTCGAGACTGGTGACGGGTGGATTCCGATCGATAGGGCGACTAACATCTTTGCGGGAAAACAAAACCAAAAACTTGTATTTTATTTACCAATCCATGCTGGCTGGCTCGCAACTGACTCACTTCCCAAAGTGCAAACCAATTTTTCGACGTTTTATTTTTAGAAACACAACCCGACTGTTGTCTTCCGATTTTTTTTTTCGTAATGGTGCTACTACTCAAGCTGCTACTTTCACCAAACATGCCGGCAACGGCATGAATCTTGAGATGGAAACTCACTTATGTTTGTTATTTTTTCTTCACACTTTACAAGTGGAAAACCTTCTTCCGGACACTTCTCGTGATCGATAACAGCTTCCGTAGCGTAGTTTACGTACGATCGTTACTTTTAGCTACAGATAATAAATCTCCTATATATGGGAGTTTATTCTTCTACTTACCAATGTTGGCCATATTTGTGCACGGGGGAAGTGACCTTCTCTAATCCACACAACAACGAAACACACGAAACTAGCAGAGTACCGACCGGCGTGGTTGAAGCGTACGAGACTTTTGACGCTCGTTGCTACAGTCGTAATATCCGTTACACCCGGTGCAGATGCGATGGTTGTATTTCGCGGGGTCGAACCGGTCCCGGTGGCACAATGGCACCTTGGTGCATTCCGCGGTGGTAAAAACCATCAAAAACAACCTAAAAAAAGAAAAACAAATCAATTTTAAAAGAATGTTTCGAAACAAAACATACAAAGATTTAAATTTGCTCACTTATTTAACAACTAAAAGGGATTTTATACCACATGAAGTACCTTCTAGTGAGTAATTGTAATACATTTTTGTCCATTGTGCTACGAACTGCGGAACCACGAAATTGGTGATTCAGGTCAACAAAACCTCTCTCTCTCGCTCTCTCGTTTTCTACAAGTTAAAACGGCGACTCTCAACATTTTACGCCGTTGCCTCTCGACAGTTTGGGGCTCTGTGCCGTTACCTAACAGTGATGTGCCAAATTGTTGCTTTTCTACGTTTAATTATCACTGATCCTTTTTCAATAGCTGATTCGACTGCTAATATATGTTTTTCTTCCATAAATTAGTGAAAAGAAGGTGGGGTAATGTTTATAAGTTTTATAAGACAGTAAAATGCACCAGAAGCTGATGAGAAGAAAAGCTATGGACATGGCCTAGGCTTTGTGGCTCTTTCGTTCCTCAATTTGAACTCAGGAGTCAGAGCAAATCGTACAAACCTTCAAAACCAGCAGATCGACACTATCAGTGAGATTTAATCACTCGGACCAATGCGACGAAGGCAAAGTACCTGCTTGCCGGAGGCTTTGGCCGTGATAGAGCACTACTCACGAAAGATGCATTGTTCAGGGGAATCGTGCCTGCTACGGGCTCCACAAACTCCTGAGATCCAGAAGACTCAAACAACGCACGAAACGCGCCGTATATCGCACACTGATACGACCGGTAGTCCTCTACGGGCACGAGTCCTGGATTATTTTTGACGGTGTGTGCGAGCAGGGCGTGTAGAGAACGAAAGCTAGCTGAGCTGTTTGACGATGCAGATATCCTGACGGTTGTCAAAACCGGAAGGATACGCTGGTTGGGGCACGCGATGAGGATGCCGGACTCATGCCCTGCCAGGAAGGTGCTCGTCAGTGACCAGTTCGGCACGCGACGTAGAGGAGCACAGCGAGCTCGTTGGCTTGGATTGGACGCCAGGCTATGTCTATTAGACGTGCTCCCTAAGACCAGGACGAGTTAGGCTAAACGTTTACTTACATCAGACGCTTTATCATGTACTAGTACGATGGAGATGACGTGGATGAAAACTTAGTAGATAAATCATAGTAGTAGTAGCTTAAAGTCGGCCAAAACGGTAACTGAATCTTTTAAGATTCAAACAATGTTATGAAGAAAAGAAAAAAAAAGTTATACAAATAATTGTTAGAGTACGTTAAGTTATTGTTAAACGAATTTGTGATATTTCTACCGTTGCGTGCGTAAAAGCCACCCCGTTTCGAACATTTTTCTTTTATTCATCTGTACGATTTTACTTCTCTAGACGTAACATTTCAAAACGCTCAAACCCTATCACCTTCGGTTCTAATAAGTGTTGGCTAAACGTAACATTACCGCACCGTTTTCTTTTCACTAACCTACCCCTACTATGTACAATTTACAATAGTTTCGAGAAGATTCAGTATCGGCTAGTTAGGTATATGTTTATGTATATATATTTGCTTTTGTTTGTATTTGTTTCACACAAAACTAGTGTGTGTGTGTTGTGTGTTGGTAAGGATAGGTAGAGTAAAATTATTTCCTGTTCGATATTATTGGAGAAAAAAAACCACGGTGGCAATTTGCTTGTTCTAACGACTCTCTCTAAACGAAGGTCGTCTCTCTAGTCTCTACTCATTGATATTGCTATGATGCTACCGGTAACGCCCGTTACAGGGATTTACGGTGTTTGTGCCACGGTCCGCGTGTGTTGTAATATTCTTATCGTACAAAAATTTGGTATTGTCGTCGTTGGTTGTGAGAGGGATGAGGGAGCTTTTCGTAAGATTTCAAAGATATCGCGCCTACTCCAATTGTGGATGGCTTAAGGAACATTCAGGGATGTGTTCTGGCAAAGGAGAATGGGTTATGAGGTTTTTTTTGCTATCCCCATACACTCAAAACAAAACTTTTTTATGGACTCCCTGAGCAGTAGATGCATGACAAAAAGGGTGGAGCATGATAAATGGCACCGATCATCCCATCAACAATGAGGCCCGCCGCACGGGAATCTAATACTTCAATCCAAAACACAATTAACGTAAACACTAATTGGGACCAAGCTGTCTAACTCCCATCCGCATGGGCAAACTCTCTGCATCTAAAAGAAAATACAGGCACATAGCTGGATGTGCCCGCTGTCTCCTAAGGCTTTGCGTTGCTACCGAACTACTCTAAATCACAGTTTCAAAATAAGAAAACAACTGAACAAACATACAGCCGCGCTCTCGAACGTAGGGTTGAAAGAGTATGCCAGCGAAAGAGGAGCTGCTTGCTTTGATATGAGACACGTTTTTGTTTTGGTAATAATATTTACACCGGACAGAACAGATGGTCTGAAATGGCACAGGGGACCGATAGAACCGGAAATATTCCGGTTATCCCTGCGAGAAATGAATTATTAGCATTAAGCGCTCCTAACTTTGTGCCCGTTCTCGCTTTGCTTTGTAACGTAATTCTAATATCCACTAGCACCAAGGCTGGCCCGAATCTGCTCAAACGAAAGCCAAAACGTAAGCGACCACGGTGCCATCCGTATCCAAACTGGCAGAAACCCTTTATATAGTGCGAAAAATCCTTCCTTTCCGATGGTTTGCTGTAAGCAATCGATCGAACCCTTGTACAACAGTCCACTATAATAGAAATGGGTTCAATTTAATGTTCATAAAAATTGTTTGCTTTTCCTCAGGGTAATCTGCGTTCACTTACCGGCCACTAGCATCTGTCGGTTGATTCATAATGCGCGTCTTTACAACGTCCGCCGGTGTGCCCATGGTAGCCGCTACAAGCCCCGCACAGATCGATGACATGATGTGCACCAGATGGCAATCCGGCAGTCCCGTTTTGTGCATAATAAAGTGCTTCACCGTATCGTACGTAGTCAGATCGCCCAGATTAACAAGCGCTGCACGCTGCACGTTCGGTACGCTCCCTTTCCACAGTCCAAAAACACCACCACGACTGACTATTTCGCGGAAAGCGTGTGCCGCACTGTGAACACGTGGCTCCAGACCGAGCAGTCGACGTTTACCTTCCATCTGGATGTGTACCTTCACCAGATCGGCTGGGGATGCGAGCCACTGGGCGAGTGCACCGGCCCCAACACCGGACAGGGCGGACTGCCAGAGGGAAAAGGTTTCCTTGCCGTTGCGAAGCTTTTTGCGCAGCGCGTCGTACGTTACGATGCGAACTCCACTAAAACAAAGGGCAAAAAATAGTGGAAATATTAGTTTGGTGGATAATATTGGGCATCGTTTTCACTTACCTGTAGACTAGATGTCGATATAAGGCGGGCGTAATTCCTTGCCACAGCTTTAGAGCACCTTCCTCGCGGATGATACCGGTCGCAGTGGCGAACATTCCACGGTATTTAATCTAGATTAGAATAAAATATAATATTGCGTGAGTAGTAACCATACATAAATTATACCAGGAATTCTTTAAAACATTATCGGTAAATCTTGCTTTAGTAATTGATGAATATTTTTCTTCGTGCTAAATAGCAGTTGTCGTGACATTGTACTAACCTTACCCCTGGATTCTTTTCTTCATTTAAAACATCTGCGATAACATCGCATACAACGCAGTGTTATCTTTACAAATTAAGGTAAATCCGTGAATTGACCGAATAAATAGTTACAAGTACCCTACAAACCTACGGCCTGCCCTTCTTATCCAACCCGTCGGTGAAACTTTGTACGGTGTAGACAGTATCCCCCACGTTCCAACAAATATTGCGTTCATAATACAATTATTATCTCTTCTGTCGATTTTATGGTCACTTCATCTTAAGCGACTACGACCGATAGCGAACAGGCAGGGCAAGCGGTTCGACTAGATAAGATAAATGCACGCGACATCCACCGCTCTGTTTTGGATCGTAGATCGTACCTTCTTGACGGCAGCACCTTCCGCATCAACAGCGGCCGCTTCACCCTGTATCTGGAGGCGCGTTTTCGTTAGGTCCAGCGGATAGGTAACCGTTTCGGCGATGCTGGCCGCAAACACCGACACTAGATAGGTACACCAGAACGTATCGGCATAATGATACTTGACCGGACGCATCTCCGTCCGGCCGGTAGCTGCTGTTTGTTGCATGGTGTCGTCGCCGGACGCCTCGCCGGAAATTGATGCCGATGGCGAAGGCTCTAAAACGGAGAAAAAGAAACAACAAATAAAGCAGTTAGGAACGATGAAACAAGATCTGATGTATGTTATTACTTTCAATCCAAGAAAAAGGAAATTAAAAATTCACAACTCAACGATGCCTCTAATTTTTGCGACCTTCGCGCAACCGGCTCATTATCAAAACTGATCCGTCGTGCCCCCCGAAATTGGCAGTCGTAAATTGGCCCCACCAGCCAACCGACCGACCAAACAAACAAACACACACGCACCGTTAGCTGTGTGTCCGCTTACGTCTACGGGGCCGATTGTATGAAAGGGATCCCGTACGAATGTTCTCAGACGCTATACCACCACCGGTTTCGTAGTATTTGTACGGGATGGGATGTTAATGTTTGTTGTTATGATCGTTTCCCAATCCTACACGCGTACCTTCTACCCAGCGTAGATCGGTTGAAGATGTAGGGACGTTTAACGCCACATGACTGTGGTCGGGAAAGTATGACTGACTAGGCAGTTGATTTCAACCGATTTGTCGTTTCATTCTTAGTAACTGAAGGGATGCTCCAAGATATTTTATATACAGAAACAAGGCAGGAGGTAATAAAAAAGGAAAACGAGCTATCTAGCTCATAAATTCTATAAATTACTTTAGTAAAACACCGGGTTTTTTTAAGCTTTGCCGGCCCCTGGTATGGAAGTGATGATGGAAAGGTTTTTGTTAGGCAAGACGAGATAAGGACTGTGTTGCAAATGAGTTGATACCTCAACAACTCGTATTAATACGCAGATTGCGATGAGATAATAATACTGGCGTGACATGGTGGTACCTGCTGTTGGTAGACTGTCCATTCGTAGGGCCGTGAAAGTAGTAACCGGCTTCTGGTTATCACTTGAATGAATCAGGTCCTTGATTTTTACACTCCACGGTAGAAAATGTGTATAATCTTATCAATGGTGAAGAGATTATAAACAAAGATACATTTTACGCTGCACATTTTTTTCTACAGAAGCAATCGGTATCTGTTGTCCTTTGCTGACGTATTGTATTTCCAAATACTGTTTTTTTAAAAGAAAAAAGGTATTAATTTGTTGTTCAATGTGAACTTATTTCGAGCAGCAAACACATTCAAGTTGCACCAATTATCTACCTCCCCATCGGCAGTAGTGGGCGACCCTCATTTTATGTCGATTTCATCGATTATCTTATCATTTAAGCATGTGCAAGCTTCGTTCTGTATGCCGCACATCATTACCGGCTACCGGATATATTCTGCAGCTGTTTATGACGATGGTAAACGCGGGCAACGGTGCTGGGGTGAATTTAAAATTCAAGTTCACCGCCTCGTCCAGGGTGACCCCCAAGCGAATCGAAGCCGCGGATGACGCAAAAGCCTAACCGAACGCAGTTCTTTTTTGTCGCTCCAAAAATGCGCCGAGTGCGAACATAATGGCGCCGTAAAAACACATAAACGTCCGTTCCGTTTATACAACTTTTTATTCTTTTTTAACGAATTGACGATTTATGTGATTGTCTATTCTCATAAATCAATGTATCCTTACGAATCGTTCTACCCTCTGTTAGGGAGGACGAATAACGCAAAAGGTGGGCTGGTGTTTATAATCAAAATAGTGATAGTAGCATTTCCATTTGAGCGTTTCACAACATTTTACCGAAAAGCACACATCGCAACCAAAAACCCCTGGTGGGTTTGGCTCGGGCAGCAACGCAAAAAGCCAAGCCCTACATTATGTGATGGTGTTTCCTATCGCCAAAAATAAACAATCGACACACACACAGACGGTAGAACAGGCTTGTGTCTTAGTGTAAATGTGACGACGATGGGTATGTTTTTTATTAGTAGCAACTTCCTTCTATAAAGAGGCTTGTTTCGCACATTTTTTTTTTTTACTTTTGGATTCCCATTCTCTATTTGATAAGACATTTCGCAAGACAGACAAAGGCGTCACAACAACGACAAAGCGAAGAGTTTGTCCTTCACGTTAAAATACATTGAACTGTTGCAATGTTGTGTATGCGTGTCGCTCTAGTGCCGTCTTTGTGAGCGGGCGGATCAGCAAGAAACATAGTAACCCTAAACGGAAGCTGCTCTTTTCCTCCTTGAGGTAGATCGTGTCGGCGATCGTGAACCGATGATTGGTTGAGAGAAATCTCATTCGATCTGCTTCATATACACTCATGGCCCGGTAGAAATGAGACGAATGACAGCAGGATGATTTGTTTTGGGTTTTAATTTTAGATTCTTCAGCTCCTTTCCGAACGGAGGGATTAAGTACTCGGTTAGGTAAGCAGATGCACACGTGCTAATTTTGAAGGGCAATCAGCCGCAAGCGAAAAAAAACCCCTTCAGTAATGCACAGCTGATAGCGTCCTTGTCGGTTGGTTTCGTGCTATGGGAAAGGAAAAATAGACACCACTGTGAATGACCGTGCCAAAGAGCAGCAAAATCTTCCATTTGTTCGTTTTACAGGCACTTGCTTTGCGATTGCTTGCATGGGAAAAGTGTGCGGCGAGTCAGTGGATTTTCCCGCGATGACACAGCGGTAACAATTTCCAATCGCATTACCATAATGGTGGTTCCGTTTGAATCCAATCCTGTCTGTCCGTTCGGGGATAGCGAGCGGCAACACTAAATCGATTTGCTTCATGAATATTACAGCCAGTTCAATATTGAAGGCAGTACATCGTTTCGTGTGCGATATTGGAACGAGGGAAAACCTCAAACGTTTGCGGAAAAAGCACATGCATTTAAATAGGCTGCTGGCTGACTCGGGAACTAACTTACTGCCATCATTCTGCACCATACTGCTCACTAGGTTCACTTCCTTCTTGTGCGAGTTACAACAAACAACTTATCTAAAATCACTTTATATCCGCTTCAGCCTCTCTCTTTTTTACCGTGGAACGTCCATTGCCGGGTGGTACATTGCCGATGGTTGTTCTACGGAAGACTACTTTTACTATCCGCAAACACACTATGCGGGATGTGACAAGAAAAGCCAACTTCGGCTAGGGCGTCTACTGCGCTCCGAACCGTACTACTTGGCAAACCTTGTTCGGGCTATTGCATCCCACAGAATCGCATCTAAGCAATCTTCTCGCTTAAGGGCGCCTGATGACTGCGGTGGCAAACGACTCGTGCGCTAGCGAGCAGACCATGTTCGGGTGGTCGTTTATAAATAGGCAGTACGTCGCCAAAATTGCCGGTGAAGAAAAAAAAACAAACATAAAGGTAAGCAAGCCGGATGCGCCCATTGGTCTGGTGTTGGTCGCTGTTGCACATTAAAACCTACGCTGTGTCCTGTGGCTGCTGAATCGGAAGCCAACAAACAATTCAATCGGGAAGGGTTTTGTCTGCGGTTTAAGCTCGCTAGTTAGGTGCAAGTAATCCGATACTCTGAATTTGTGTGTTTTTCTTTTTTGCCTGAAAATTAGATATTGATTGTGCACGAGCAAACGAAACAGTTTACGGATACTTACCGCTAGTGCAACCGGGACTGCTTCGGTGCGGTCGTTAAAATGGATTAAGGGACAGTACGAAAATCCTTCCCACAGGTGCATTCGATTCGGGAACTGCCAGGAATATTGAGGATCGGTTTTTTTTGTTCTCCTTTTGAAATTTGAAACAGATGCCAATCCAGTAGCAGCTGGTTGTTAGCCTGGCTCTTTTCTTTGGTCAATTTTTTTTTGCGTCGCCAAGAATCATCTGAAACTGCGATGAACGATGCTTCCGCTCGTCATCTTCTATTTTATTGGATCCTTCTTCACTACAGGACTACCGGGGGCCGGGATTGAACCGCTGCTGGTTGATGTTTTTTGTTTACGTTTTTCGCGCTCCGCCAAACAGCCGTGGGACACAAACAAATAGGAAAAAAAGGTTTTGCTGCTGGCATGCCAAAGGTGCCGGCTGTCACGTTGTCATGGAGAATGGTGTTTGTGTGCGTATGTATAGTGACGCTAGTAGTAGTAGTAGTGGAATCGTAGTACTGTAGTAGAAAGTGCGTAGTCGCGTTGCATTCACACTGCATTACATAATTTTCTATTGCAACGGTGATCGCTTAATCATGCAGACTGCTGGTGGTGCTCGTATTGGGTCAGCAACCTCTCGCAGCCCTTTCGCGCTGATGATGGTGCTGTTTTGAGCCGATTACTGTACGAGGTTGCAATATAAACTGGAAAGCAAAGTTCCAAATAACCATTCGCAGCAATACAAACGCATTACGAGCATAGGTGTGTGCACTGAAGGAAGGACGTTTCGAAATGAGGACAAACAGGAAAACTTATGTAAACACACACACACACGCATACACCGAAGAAATGGAAACTTTTCCTATACCGGAACACGGACACGCGGGATTCAACCCTTTAACAACTTTCTATCAGGTAGCTTTTTCTCAGGTTAATGATAAGCACATACCGTCCACTGGTACTGGCCATCGTGGTTTGGCCTTTGTGCGTGACACAATTTCGATTGATTTCGACAGCAGCACACATTAAACTTTACACTGCGATAAACGCACTTTTACACTCGTGCTGAGGAAAATGTAAAAACAAACAGCAAAATGAGCACACGTATACTTGTTTGAACACTTTCTGTTGCTATTGGGTGTGCGAGAAGAGCGTTGGACTGTTGGACGTGCCTCAGTTCGGTTCGAAGCAAAACTGCGACATGTTTCCGCCCGCGCGAACACAACACAAATGATGATAATGGTGGGCGAACGAGCACGGTTCAATGTTTTCCATGTTGCTTCACGGACAGCTGTTTTCTTCCTTACACCACGCGGCTCAGCAAGAGCTGTGAAGTTGTATTTCCTTTGGCATACGAGGTATAGTGGGTTGGGGTTTGAAAGATGATTAAAATAGTTAATTAACTGCTTTTAATAACAAAATAGAACTAATTTGTTTCCAAACAAACGCATCGCGCTGAAAAACGGCTGTCAGAACTGATTTGATTCAGCTGTCAGTTGTATGCATCCTGGTCATAAGGTTACTAGATTGAGGTGGCCGAAGATTCAATTAATTTTTTATTAAAATTAATAACACAACTTTGTTCAGGAGCTATATGAACTGCAAATGCTCTTGGGATCATGTTTAAACACAAACTTTCAAGCAATAATTTGTTCTAAATTCTTTAGCATTCCCGTTTGGTTCATCTGCATGTAGGGTAACCAGTAAAACATTTTTACGCCGATGGTTTAGTTTAGCATAACAACCCCAATGAAGAGAATGCTTTATTAGCATCGTGCCGTTTCATTATTTATTATCTACATGCAAATCCACCAGTTAATTTGTTGCGATCTCGGGGATATTTAGATGGGCGATTGCTTGAAACCTCTGGCAGCATAGTCGGCCGGAGTATCGCGCTTCGGGAAGTTGGGATAGCCTGGATCTCCTGGCACAACCGCCTCACGCGAGTGAATCACTCGCCAGCCACCCTTACGAGTCCAATCCTGCAAATGGAAAGCAGAACAATAAAAAATGTTTCCGAGTTGTACAGCTGATCGATGGCGATGTAAACAAAACATCACCCCGGTACATCCGGTACGATTTTTCCATCATACTCACATTCTGGTTCTGGCTCTTTTTTTTGGTCAATTTTTTTTGCGTCGCCAAGAATCATCTGAAACCGCGATGAACGATGCCTCCGCTCGTCATCTTCTATTTTATTGGATCCTTCTTCACTACAGGACTACCGGGGGCCGGGTTTGAACCGCTGCTGGTTGATGTTTTTTGTTTACGTTTTTCGCGCTCCGCCAAACAGCCGTGGGACACAAACAAATAGGAAAAAAAGGTTTTGCTGCTGGCATGCCAAAAGTGCCGGCTGTCACGTTGTCATGGAGAATGGTGTATGGTGTTTGTGTGCGTATGTATAGTGACGCTAGTAGTGGTAGTAGTGGAATCGTAGTACTGTAGTAGAAAGTGCGTAGTCGCGTTGCATTCACACTGCATTACATAATTTTCTATTGCAACGGTGATCGCTTAATCATGCAGACTGCTGGTGGTGCTCGTATTGGGTCAGCAACCTCTCGCAGCCCTTTCGCGCTGATGATGGTGCTGTTTTGAGCCGATTACTGTACGAGGTTGCAATATAAACTGGAAAGCAAAGTTCCAAATAACCATTCGCAGCAATACAAACGCATTACGAGCATAGGTGTGTGCACTGAAGGAAGGACGTTTCGAAATGAGGACAAACAGGAAAACTTATGTAAACACACACACACACACGCATACACCGAAGAAATGGAAACTTTTTCAATACCGGAACACGGACACGCGGGATTCAACCCTTTAACAACTTTCTATCAGGTAGCTTTTTCTCAGGTTAATGATAAGCACATACCGTCCACTGGTACTGGCCATCGTGGTTTGGCCTTTGTGCGTGACACAATTTCGATTGATTTCGACAGCAGCACACATTAAACTTTACACTGCGATAAACGCACTTTTACACTCGTTCTGAGGAAAATGTAAAAACAAACAGCAAAATGAGCACACGTATACTTGTTTGAACACTTTCTGTTGCGATTGGGTGTGCGAGAAGAGCGTTGGACTGTTGGACGTGCCTCAGTTCGGTTCGAAGCAAAACTGCGACATGTTTCCGCCCGCGCGGACACAACACAAATGATGATAATGGTGGGCGAACGAGCACGGTTCAATGTTTTCCATGTTGCTTCACGGACAGCTGTTTTCTTCCTTACACCACGCGGCTCAGCAAGAGCTGTGAAGTTGTATTTCCTTTGGCATACGAGGTATAGTGGGTTGGGGTTTGAAAGATGATTAAAATAGTTAATTAACTGCTTTTAATAACAAAATAGAACTAATTTGTTTCCAAACAAACGCATCGCGCTGAAAAACGGCTGTCAGAACTGATTTGATTCAGCTGTCAGTTGTATGCATCCTGGTCATAAGGTTACTAGATTGAGGTGGTCGAAGATTCAATTAATTTTTTATTAAAATTAATAACACAACTTTGTTCAGGAGCTATATGAACTGCAAATGTTCTTGGGACCATGTTTAAACACAAACTTTCAAGCAATAATTTGTTCTAGATTCTTTAGCATTCCCGTTTGGTTCATCTGCATGTAGGGTAACCAGTAAAAAGTTTTTACGACGAAGGTTTAGTTTAGCATAACAACCCCAATGAAGAGAATGCTTTATTAGCATCGTGCCGTTTCATTATTTATTATCTACATGCAAATCAATCACTTAATTTGTTGCGATCCCGGGGACATTTAGATGGGCGATTGCTTGAAACCTCTGGCAGCATAGTCGGCCGGAGTATCGCGCTTCGGGAAGTTGGGATAGCCTGGATCTCCTGGCACAACCGCCTCACGCGAGTGAATCACTCGCCAGCCACCCTTACGAGTCCAATCCTGCAAATGGAAAGCAGAACAATAAAAAATGTTTCCGAGTTGTACAGCTGATCGATGGCGATGTAAACAAAACATCACCCCGGTACATCCGGTACGATTTTTCCATCATACTCACATTCTGGTTATACTTGAAGTAGTAGGCAGTCGAGAGAATAACGAACGCACTCAATGCAACCTTGCCCGTCCAGAATCGAATAGCGTGTGCCCATTCAAGACCCTGCAGGAATGAGTAAAACGAAATGTTTGAGAACAATCATTACATAACTCACGACACAACCGGACACTGGATCCTGTGTGCCCTGGTAATCAAAACCTACAATAACCGGCGTAAGGACGTTCTGGACCATGTTCAACGGGGCGCGGTAAGCGCGACGAATCGGATTGTACCGCTCCTTCCAATATTCCGGCACGTACTTTGGTTCGTTCGGAGATAGATGCTGATCCTTCAGCCACTGTGCTCTCCAGGCACGTTCCTCGGGGCTCATGCCCAGCAGACGCTCCCGCTCACGGACCATACGGCCCGTGATGGACATCGGCTTAACGCCCCCGGTTTCGGATGAAGCCATTGCTGTGGCGAGGAAGATTACCGATTACCGTGCGGAAACAAAATAAACCGCAATCAGCGAAGATTTCTTCGCAACAAAATTCGTTCTGCACCAAGAGCTGTCAAATTTGGTACAGCGAAGGAAAAAAAAACAAAACCAATAACAACACGTCACTTTGACATTAGGGAAAATGTTCGAAAACAACAGGGTAGCTGCATGACCAAGATGTGCGAAAGCGAAATAAAAATTTTTTTTTCCACTTTTCTGCATGTTTTTCAAGCATTTAATAAATGGCGACGAACTAAAAAGTGTGATTAAAATTAAAAAAAAATGTTTTCTGACCTTCGAAGTGGAATATAACGAAAAATAAAAGATAAAAACCAATCTCCAATTTTCCATTTTGTTCCTCTAGCAACCTTATGTTCGAATCGTCGCGCTTGAATCGCGTGTGTTTACAGCACATCAGATGCAGCTCAGCTGAGAGCCGCTACCTTTGCTAAGTTTTCCCTGTGAAAAGTGTTTTTTCTTCTGGAAAGTGCAGAAAAGCGAAGGCCCAAAATAGAGCAGCTCGTACCGTGGAGTGCGTAGAGCAAACATAATTCGCTTTTGGAAAAGGTTGAACCGGCAGAAGAGAGTGTTAAAGGACGGTACATCAGTTGTGGAGTTGCGGACGGAACTTTTAATTACCGCTTTTAGTGGAAAACTTTAGCGCGAACAAGTGATACAGCGACGACAGTCCACACATCATCAGTTCGCTATCTGACACACATACACACGCACAGACGCACACACCTCACGGGGGTTCAGGCCATAAGATTTCCCCTGTCATGGCGGCGTATTCGTGAAGCGAGAGAACAGATTTTCTTTTCGACGTTTTCAGCCGAAAATTTGTGCTCAACGTCGGTACTGTCGGTGCGTGCGTGAGTTGTCGGTAGCACGGTACGCCAAGGAAAGTTCTGCGTATCAGCAACCGGACGAGCGGGTTCGTATCGGCACCCGGACGAGCGGGTTTAGTGTGAAAGGTGGTTGGTCCGTAGTGTGGACAACAACACGCGGGACACATTATTACACAACCGACCGAAACAGTGAAGCCATCGTCGTCGTCGTCGTGGTCGTAGTCGTGGCCGTGTGTTCAGAGACGAAAAAGGGCGCAAGCAAGTGCACGCGTATTGCGAAAACAAGCGCACGCGTTTGTGTGTGTGTGTGCGCGCGCGGGTCGTGTGGTGTGAACCACAGACGAAAGTGAAGTTTTGCTCCCAGTGCAACAACAGTGATCAAAGTAGGCAAGGTGTGTGTGCTGAAAGTAAGGAGCTAGAAAGAGAAGGAACTTTCATCCCATACACGTTGCCAACAGCAGCATAACAGGCATGTACATCAACAACACGGATGCGTTAAAGATATGGCTGACGGCGGTCCTGGAACCGCTGTGCGATGCCGACCCGGCCGCCCTGGCCCGGTACGTGCTCGCCCTGCTGAAGAAGGACAAACCGGAGAAGGATCTGATCGTATCGATGAAGGAACAGTTGGACGTGTTCCTGTCCGAGGAAACGCAACCCTTTCTCGAGCGGCTGTTCAAGGTGATCAAGAGCGAGGAGTATCTGAAGTGTGCGCCTGCTGCTCCGGCCGGACAGGCAGTTAGCAATGGTGTTCCGGCTGGGACGGCTACAACCGTAGTAGCTTCCTCGACCACCAGCGGCAGCGCCAACTCCCAGCAACCAGCAGCGTCATCAGTGACACCCGCCGTAACGCTGCACGCTTCCTCCTCCTCGTCCACGAACCATCATCACGCCGAAGAGGTGAGCAGCAGCTCACGGATGAGGATAAAGCGCGAATTTACGCCGCCCCTGCAGGAATCCAGCGCACGGTCCAGCAAAGACGTACAGTCCAGCTCTTCCGCCTCGACCTACACCTCCGGATCGTCGGTGGGAGGAAGTGCATCATCGGCCGTTGCCGGTGGTGTATCAGTGAGCGGCGGATCTTCCGTGTCGGAGCGATCCTCCACTTCCACGTACCATCATCATCATCACAGCGAACAGCGCACGGAGAAGACCTCTTCCAGTGGAACGCATAATTCCTCGTCATCGGTTAGCAGCAGTAGTAGCGGTGGCGCGGGAACAGGTGCGGCAGGAACGGGAGGCGCCAGCAACCAAAAGTCGTCCACCTCCGCCCATCACCAGCAGCAGCAGCAGCAGCATTCGCCAATCAAAGGTTCCAGCAGCAAGGATGATCATGTAAGTCTCTCCCCGATGCACGATGCGTGTGAGTGCGCGTTCTATGTGGTGCTGGCTGGCTTGGATGTCTCCCGTACGTAGCACGGCACGAGATGAGTTGGGTGCTAAATTTATCCCGCGCGGTTACGGGCTGACTATAAATATTATTAACAGCAAATGAAAATGGTTCGGCCTTCAGTCGACGCACACACCCCTGTGGCTGTGTGCCGCGGTGCGCCGGATAGGCAAGCACATGGGGGATTCTATGGCACTGTATGGCGAGTGTCGCTGTATGGTTTAAAAATCAGCCTACGTGTATCCATGTAGGAGGCAACATTTTATGTTTAGATTAGGAAGAGCACCAGGGGACAAGATTTGAGAGAGAGGAGGTAGCTTAAATGGAAGGAAATTTATATTTTAGTTTCTTTTTTGAGGATCGTAGCTTCCTTGCACGCAGGAGCAATTCAAATGCTTTGTACTGGATGTGCTAAGTGTTTTGTTTAAGATTGTCCAATATCGTCAATGATTGTATAGTCAAATAAGGATTTAAATGCTTATTTTTGATAACCAAAACAATCATACTGTATGAAAAAATGGTAGTTTTTAAGGCAAGTTGTTGACCAGCTTTCCAGAGCTTCCTTCCTCCTGGTGATCGTAAATGTTTTCTTCTTTTGGGGTCGTTGAACATGTCAAAAGATCTTTTCCCAAAATAACTAGCATTTGTCGACTTTTGGCTTATACCATTTAAAGCATTGACCAATATAAAACCGTATCTAGACAGGTCCTTGATGAGCAGGACATTAAAGATGGGTCAGGTTGTACTGCTATAGACCTTGATATGAACTAAACTGAGGGTCCTTATCAACTGAATGCCACCAAGGCCGCTGGTAGGTCCACATCTAATCAACATCAGGCCAACACAGTTAATACTCTAATATTTACTAAATTAGATTGGCAATTTTGAATGTTTTTTGGAGAGATATTTTGTGTTGAATATGTTATAGAATGTAGTAAACAGTACAAAGAACGTCCAGCAGTAAAGTGTCCGTATTTTTGCCACGTGCTGCAAAACCAAAACATTAATACCATACGCAAAGCACGACAAACGAACACCGTGATTACCCTTTTCCTCGTTTCATTTTGCTGTGAGTTTTTTTAGGTTTATTTGTTTTAAAACATTTTTTTTTACCTATTTTACGAGTTATCACTACAATCATAGTGTAGCATTTTACACAAACAAACAAAACGACATGTATAGCAAGTGACATTAAACGTGTACAGAACGTGGCAGATCGTGTAGCGGCAGCATCCGGCTAATGGTGCGTTGATCGCGAGCGAGCGAAAGGGAGTGTGTTGTACACCGCAGTGCGGCTATCCTTGACCTCCTTCGCAGTCGATTTGACAATTTGACAACACTCCCGTGGCTGTTGTTGCTGCACGCATTAAACGCCTTTGATTAAGCTATTTGCGTACCAAGCAGCAAAGGGGGGCTTGTATATGTATTGGGAGACACGACGGCAATCCAGTAGTGTTCAACAATATACTCCAATTAGGTTCGGCGCTAAACATAAAAACAATCAAGCAAAATGTGGTGCTATTCGCAGAATGATCACTTCTATGTGATATGCAAACATTGCTGAACTGTGCTCTGGCTGCCAGTGAAAGCAGGATGGAACAAGATAGATGCAATTCATCATCATCATCACCATCAGCATTCTGATCAACAACAAAAAGCACTTTCAATTCTCCCTCTTTACCAAGTGTGTGCGTAATTGGGGCCCCTGGTTCAATGTGAAACGTTTTTTACGGCCGTTTTTTCTAACGATTTTGTTTTTAAGAATGTGTGTAATTTCACTATTCATGATCTTTGCATATTTTAGTGTGTTACAATTGAAAAAAACGTGTACAGCGCTGCTAGTAGTAGTAGTAGGCTGTGATTTTTGTGCATGTCACGTGTTTTTTTACCCCGGATAACCCTGTAAAATCGATCAACAAACGTGCAAAACATAATTGCATTATTATTTCATTATCTTCCTTTCTCATTCTTGGGCATCTTCTTAATTTGATGAATAATTGTTACCACATCATCTACATACATATTCTGAAAAGTGTCTAAAACAAACACTCATTACTGTTTCCGAAAACCCTGCACACGTACCGATGCAATCATCCTATTTACGTGGGCAAGCCATTACTCAGTATGGTCTGGCCGGGGTCTTTCCCCTCTCGGCCGGGACGGTTGGTGACTGATGATGACTACGCGCGCGCGCGCGCATCTCATCGGCAAGAGCGTGTACAAACTTGTTCAAACCTGCCGTGCAGGCGTATGGCCACTTCTATGTTACGTAGTGACCGAACGGGAAATCGGTAGCGCACGGAGATTAGGTCTGTTTGTTGATATACTGGATGGTGACCCCCTACTACACCATCGGAACAGATGAGATGCATGATGGGCCCATTATTTATTTATTGACCGTGTACGCAGACAGTGCGTTATGGAATGTGTAAAGTTTATTGGTTGGTACTAGTTATGTGCGCTCCGGAGTGCACCCACGGTTCCGGAGCCGGCTCCGGCTTCGGACCCGTTTTTCTCATCACTAGTTGGTACAAAGGAATGATTAAAGCATCCCGATCAGTGTGATCCTATTACAAACACAAAAATGTACGATCATAAAATCTGTTTTATTCATTTGTCTTTCTCTCGCTCTTTTTCTGTTTCATTTTCCAGAGCAATAGCACCAGCACGCGCCGTAGCCGCCGTATGCAGAATCGATCTCGCAGCCGTTCCCGGTCCCGGTCACGCTCGTACGAACGGACGCGTGATACGCGTCGATCGCGCTCCCGCGAACTACAGCAACGCACGCGCGGAGGAGGTACCGGTGGTGGTAGTGGTGGAAACAGTGGTGGCGGCGGAGGCAGTACGAATGATTCCAAAGCTGGCGGCCGTGGCTCGTACCGCAACAAGTCACCGTTACGTAGCAGCGACTCGTTCCGGCGCTACGATCGCAAGGGATACAACAATGATCGACGCAACAATGGTCCCAGCAATGCTAGCAGCGGTGGTGGTAATAGCGGGATGGCGGGAACAACTGGTACGGGGAATGCTTCGAATGCTGGAGGTAACAGTGGTAGCGGTGGTAATGGCGTCGGAAGTACCCGCTCGCAACGGATCCGATCGCATTCGCGCAGCCATTCACCGTCACCGAACTCGGATCGTCGGAAGATTGCCCGTTCGATGACACCGGTCCGGTCGGCAGCTGCCGCCGCAGCAGCAGCAGCAGCAGCAGGTGATGGTTCAGTGGTAAACCCGGTCACGGCACTGGTTCCTCCAGTTACAGGCGGTGTGCCGCTGATTCCGGTCGGTGGTGGAACAGTAGCACCTACAATTGCTCCCGTACCTCCGCCATCGGTCGGTTCGCTTGATCGTGTAATGAATGCGACGGCAGGTGAGGGTGGAGCTGCATCGGCCGCACCTCTCGGTGGTGGATCTTCCAAGCGCCAGCGCTGTCGGGATTTCGACGAAAAGGGCTACTGCATGCGTGGTGAAACCTGTCCGTGGGACCATGGAATCGATCCGGTCGTGCTGGACGGGCTCAGTGATCCTGCCATGATCGCACAAATGCGTGGCACGATTGTGCCCGAGTACAGTCCCGATGCACCGGAGCTGTGGAACAAACCGCCAAACATGCCGGGTGGACCGATTGGCGGTGTTCCCGCTATCAGGCCCGGGCCGGGACAGCGGCTGGGTGGTGGTATTGGTGGATTCTTACCGCGCGGTGGACCAGTCGGTATGGGGCTCGCCTTCCGTGGCGTTTCGCCGGTGTTCCCGATGCAAGGTTTCGCCGGTAATCCGATCGGTGCAACGCCCTTACAGCGAGAACTGATTTCGGTGCCGGTCGTGGACGCGAACAAGGGTGGCGATGTGTCCGCGGATCATCGCGGAAGCCGTTTCGAGCCGGAAGATGCCGTGGCAATTGCGGACGCACCAATGGTGATGGGTGGTGGTGGCAAGCGCAAAATGCCGATGAACAATAGACACGGACCGCGCGTGCTAGGTGGCGGGCATGGCGGTGTTGGTGGGCCCGGTGGACCCGGCTCGATGATGATGAACCCGCAGCACAACTGTTCGCTCGAGCTGCGCAAAATCCCGCGCGGATTGAACGAGATTTCGCATCTGAACGATCATTTCTCCAAGTTCGGCAAGATCACCAACATCCAGATCCGGTACGATAACGATCCGGAGGCGGCTATCGTGACGTTTACATCGCACGCGGAAGCGAACGTTGCGTACCGGAGTACCGAGGCGGTGCTGAACAATCGCTTTATTAAGGTGTTTTGGCATATACCGCCGGCCGGTGGTGAGCAGCCCGCCATTACGGCCCCGGCCAAGACGGAACATTCGCTGCGAAGATCGTACCCGAATCAGTACAGCATCAACAACAATCTAAGCTCGGCGGGAGCAACCGGCACGACACAGAGCGGCCCAACCGTTGCGGGTGGCGGCAAAACGCTGCAGCAAACGAAGGACGACGGCAGTGGTGGGCAGGCGGTGATGGTGGTGGCGAACGGTAACGAAAATCTTGCACCGCAACAGCAAGTGCCACCGGGTGGTCCGAAAGGGCACGGCAATAACGCCAACAAATACATCAGTCCCGGTACGGGTGCACCGGGTACCGGGGCGGGTGGTGGTGCGGGTGGCAAGATGGCCGCCCGGGCACAAAATGAGATGTTGCGCAAGCGG
This sequence comes from Anopheles maculatus, assembly GCA_002091835.1. Taxonomy (NCBI): domain Eukaryota; kingdom Metazoa; phylum Arthropoda; class Insecta; order Diptera; family Culicidae; genus Anopheles; species Anopheles maculatus. Next base: position 30,301 of record KZ062024.1, read on the forward strand.
CAGGAACAGTTCAACAAGGGCATCAACGAGCGCAAATGTATCCTAATGGACTGTTACCTCAAGGAGCAGCGCAAAGTGCTCGAACTGATCGTAACGTACGAAGCGAATGATCCCCGCCGGCCCAAGCTGAAAGAATCGCTCGAAGAGCTGCAGATCAAGATCAACAATCTGAGCAAAGAGATCCAGCAGGATCAGCAACTGCAGCTGAAGGCGAACACGGTCAACCGGGGGCCGAACGCGCACGGCCCGAAGCACAAGACGAAAGCGCAGCACGAACGGGAACAGCTCGATGCGGAGCTGGAACAGATTGCGCAGGAACAGCGCACGTTCCGAGCGCCGGACGGGGCACCGATCGTTCCGCCGGCGGGCCCGAAACCGTACGGTTCACGCAAAGGTGGTGCCGGCGGTGGTGGTGCGGTCGTGCGGGTAGCACCGCCCGGCTCGACCAGTGTCGATCGGCGGCCAACCACCATCCTGATTACCGGCTTTGTGGAGGAGGAAGCGGAAACGCTGCTGGAACATTTCAAGCAGTTCGGTGAGGTAACGAAACATCAGCTGGACAAAACGGAACCCTCGTTGCAGATCAGCTTCAGCACGCGGCCGGTTGCGGAGAAGGCACTGGCACGGGGCAAGCAGTTTAACAAGAAGTTGCTTTCGATCGTTTGGCAGCAAACGGCAGCGATCGCACCGACCACACCGACCGGTGGTGGTGTTGCGCTCGGTGCGAACGCTGTGGCAGCAGCTACACCGGCGGAAACCGGTAAAGCCGGTGACAATCCACTGGTGCATTCGAGCAGCGGCGGTGGTGACGACGACGATGGGCTAGCGTCAACGAAGCTGCTGGACATTGATGAATGGAGTACGGATCGGATGGTGCTAATCGGGGGTGGTGGTGGCGGTGGCGGCAGTGGCGTTGGTGGTGCCGACATCAACTCATCCTCGCTGGAAACGCTGACCGAGACGGACGAGCTGATCGACATGCCGCACATGGTGGAGGAGGAGGAAGACGATGACGACATGGAGGGCGAACGTTCGTGGCGTCGTTAAGCGCCGGCCGGACGTTTAGCGGCTTCCTTTTTTTTGGGGGTTGATTAGATAGAAGTCCGCCATTCTGTGTGTGCGCGCGCGCGCGCCTCGACGAGCGGTTAGATTCGTTTTTGTTTGTTTGTTTTGGTTAGGAAGTAGTAGCTGAACTGCGTGCATGCGTTTGTCTGTGTGTGTGTGTGCCTCTCTGTATGTGTGAAGCTTTTATTTTCAAAATGATGAAAATTCACCCCATTTTCAATCTTCGTACCTCTCTGCAAAGATGTGTGAAGAAGCTATTTTTTTTGTTATTACATATATTATTTGAAAGGTGACTGTGACGCAGAATCCGTGACCTGCCGAGTGCGTGGCATCATGGTCCAGGCGAATGATTAGTTATGTTAACGCGAATTAGTTACGGTGTAATATGCTTTATACGCATAGATGCAGGCATGGAAAGATTGATTGGTTTGAGGAACACCACAGTAAAGTCGGATTAAGAGGAATTATGAAGATTAATTTTATTACGTTTGTTTTTAAAAAGGAAGATCGGATTTACTCCACCGGGTGCGCTCTTGAAACTCTTCTCTTGCTTGCTTCTTACCGCTTCTTTTGTGGTTCTGCTGGTGGCAACAGAGGTTTGTTCGTTTTCCTTTGCATTATTTACATCGTTGCGATTGTAGTAAGTTTTCATACTGTTCCGTGTTTGCCATTTTATTTTGAATTTGAGAACGCGTTACAAAACGTAAATTGCGTTCGGAATGTTTTGCGCTAGAAACCAAACGCATCGATGCTGTTTCGAGGCCCCTTTAGGAAAGCCCTGGAAAGCCGTGTACGAACAATTCCTTTGTCGGCAGCGATAGATAGAAATTAGGTGTATGTAAAACAAAGCAAGAAAACAAGCAAACAGAAACGACCGTTTTGTAATTTGTTTAGCAGTGGAATGAACCAACAAACACATAGCAGAAGCATGCGTTTTTAAACAGAAAAGTATCTTGTGTGCGAATTGTTGTTAGTGATGATGATGATCGTGTTACATTATAAAGAGCAATTGTAAGATCAACTCCGCGCGCACCCACACTTGCACTAATGCCATCGCATCAATTCACGCCCGGAACGTTACAAATTGCAGCCCCTTTAAAATGGATTGTGTGCCCTCGAGGGCATGCGAGTTTTTGCTGCTGTTTTGCGTTAATTAATGGGATGGCACACCACCACACGATCACCGGGGGAGCAAGAATAGGGAGCGCAATTGGTCGCAATGAATACGTATACCACAAAATGAATTGTATGAGTAGCTCGTAAGTCGAAGCCAAACGAAAAAAAAAGAAGCAAAACACCACTCTGGATGACGCGATTTGGCAGTAATGTAAACGAAAAAACAAAAAACAAATCAAGAAAAGAAAGAAAAGAATGAACTGTGAAACGCAAAGTGAGAAAAAAAAGAAACAATCCACTTGAAAAAGAAAAAAAAAGAAAACAAAAAGAATGAACATGAAAAAAAGAGAAACGAAAAAAAGAAAACATATGAAACAATCGATCACAGTAACCGATAAAACAAAAGAGCCCACAAACAACCACCACAATGGAGCAATGGTAAAACAACATGCATTGAAAGGTGAAGAAGAGAGAGAGAGAGAGAGAGTCGCTGTAAAATTGCGAAATGCCAGAGATAAACAAAATATGATTGCAGACAAAAATTAGCATCTTTTTGAGTATGGATAGTACTATTACAACTATTACAACTATTACTACTACTATCACTAATAATAATAATAATAATAAAGTGAGTTTAAGAAATGATTTCAAAACAGAAATTGCGAAGCGCGAACCGCAACTCAAACTTGCGATAGGGAGGTTGCGTAATAGTCATACAAACAAAATCCAATGTGTTTTATTTCACGCGGGCCTTTTGGGGAGGGTGGGAAAGTTGTGGTTGTTCTGTTGAGAAAATGCTATCTTTTAGTTGTAGTTTGATTTAATTCCATTTCGTGTAAAATGTTATTACTGCAGTACACTTCTTTATGGTACACAACGACGCGCTCTATGAGCAGTTTGCGGTGATCTCTCCATGGACTGGACGAAGCAGCCCGTAAAGTCCTTTTAGGCCGTCCGCATAGACAGAGGAGCCGTGGTACGCCCAAATTGAGATGGTGTGATGTCGTTGATGCGTCCGCCAGAACGGCCGGGTTATTGGTTTGGCGGAAGACGGCGCCAGATCGTGAGTGGCATCGAGGATTGTTGCAGCAGGCCAAGACCATGAAGCGATTGTTGCGCCTGATAAGTAAGTACACTTCTTTATTGCATTTTTATCCAAAACTGACAAACTCCTTTTAGTCGTCATGTCCTCATGTCATGAGAATGGCACCGGACGATTCAGTTCGTTTTTTTGTATTTTTCACTTGGACAGAGGAAGCGTGGCAGGCAAACATTTCTGGAATAAAATAAAAATGTAAGACGAATATGGACGGATTTTAGACGATAAAGTCCCATGGATGTCGCTACTCACAGTGCTATCGATAGTATCCTCACTGCGCTGAACAAATGGACTCATCTATCTTCTGGTGGTGTTACATTCAACCAAAATCAGAAGACTAATCACATGCTATTGCTAAATCATGATATATAGATGTTCTACTGATATGCATGTAGAAAAAAGATCTCGAAAGCGACCAATGTTATGAGAAATGAAGGTGTTGGTGGCACCAGATATATAGCCATTCCGATTCACAATATTTTTTAAGAATAGAATTTAGAACATGTACTGAGTATCAGAAGAGCTGTTGTGAAATATTGTTAAGTAAATAATTTATAGGTAGTCGTGCCTGGCGCAGTGCACCCGTTTGGATCTGTCCGTTCTGATTCACAAAATCTTTTAATAATTGCATGAAAAGTACTGTGCTTCAGCTGTAGCATATTAGCATTTCTTTCATGTTGTATCCTTTTTCGGTAGGCGCATACGATCCTTTCACGATCGACGTCAAGCATATGCATTAGGCACGTTCAGAAAATGATGAAATAAAGCTCTAAACGGTCGGAACTTTATAAGTTAAATTTTTAGTCAAAGCAAAGAAACAATTTGACGAGGTTTGACACACCGTAGCTGGACTGTCGAATCCGATGGTAGCTTTTTTTTAACGGGTCTTTACATATTTGTCTTACAATAAGTCCCTCTCCCCTCCCTTTTTTCCATTACCCGCGAGGGTTCTTTATTGAACCGGGGAGCTAAGCCGCGTTGCGGCAAATGCAACCGTGTGCTCAGGCACATTCCACGTTGGATTTTAACTTCACCGTCCATTTACCTTTCGGCACCCCCATCTGTTTGAGACACATTGGCCTTCTGTTGATGGCGAAAATGCCCTCTTGCGTTGGTCACCCGTAATCAGCGAGAGGCAACATCTGCCTCTGTCGCTGCAGCAGTCACTGCTGCATCAGGGCCTCCACCATACCGCGTCGCTCGTTGGTGATAGAGGCTGCTCACCTCGCCGCTCCTCTCTTACTCCCGTTCGCTGCTGATTCCTGGCTGCGTCATGTCGATTGCATGCCTGGGGGAGGTTACTTTGAGCGGCCATCCTCTCCCGTTCCCTATTCCAGTACCGCTGGAGGTCATCAGTGATGATCAGTGCCGGGATCTGGAGCAGACATACCTCCATCGTCTCTGGAGTGATCTCATTAAAGAGGCGAATGAGGTCTATGAGACCCAAAGCCTCTATAAATAAATGATAAAAAAAAAAAAATCTGGAGTGATCTCGTTCGGTCCACCATCACCCAACAGTTCCTGACGAACGGCAGCAAACCGCGGACAATGAAAAACCGCGTGCTCCGCCGTTTCAGCTACGCCTGGGCATCGCTGGCAATCCGGGGACGACGTGAAGCCTATCCTGTACAAGTAGTTACGGAAAAAATCCAATGGTAGCTGGTTGCGATTCAATGTTACTGCGTGCGATTCGAACAAAGATGAATCGATTGTTCGTGTTGCTTATCTGGACTATTATCAGATCGATAGGTAATGATATATTTCAGATCGAAAAGACGCTGAAGGTGCGGGTATTGATGCTAGTCGAAGCAAGCGCTAGCGCGAATAGAGTATCGCCGAAAACTCACGGAACGCGTATCGTCATCCACGCGTTTGTTCATAGCTGCATTCGATTTCTGCCACAGCTGTCAAACTGTCATATCGATGCGAGATAGCAAACAAACCAAACATCAACAACCAACGCACGTGCGAGGGAATCAAACGCTTCAACGCCACAGCTCTTAAAAGTAGTTTAAAAGAATTATTTTAGCTTCCACGTACCGTAAAACTTACTCCCCATTTAGCTGCAAACTAAAGGAAAGAAACCCTACGCACGATGTCGAACGTGGACGATTTGTTTAGCGTATTCGAACAGGAGAACGATGACGACAATGGACCCGTGCCGGTGGTTACGGTCGAAAAGCCTGCTGCAGCCGCATCAGTAAATAAGTCGAAAACAGATGATACCGGCGATAAAAGGTTTGTAGCTCGATTACCCACAGTAGAGTTGTGATACGCATTGGTACAATATTTGAACGTGTGTGATTGTTTTGTTACAGTGAGTCTACTCCGGGCCGTAACAAGCGCGACCTGGAGGTGGTTGAAATGCTGAGCGACGAGGAACGGAACAAGTTTCGAAAAAGCCGAAGGTGGAATCGATACTGGACGATATTAAGTAAGAAGCATGATTTTGAAACCCCATTGCAAATGCTGATTAATCGCTTTTTCGGGCCACTTTCAGTTTGGATAATATTGAGAGCCGCATCAAGGTGCACACGATACAGTCGCCGGAAGCGTGCACACACGAGGTGGCCGTATACCCGGACCAGAAGTATATGCCACTGAAACCTGCCGCCGGTAAACCGGCGAAGGAGTACGCGTTCGTGCTGGATCCGTTCCAGAAGGAAGCGATACTGTGCATCGAAAACAGTCAATCCGTACTGGTGTCCGCCCATACGTCCGCCGGTAAGACGGTGGTGGCGGAATATGCTATTGCGAAATCGCTAGCCGACAAGCAGCGCGTCATCTACACCACACCGATCAAGGCACTGTCCAACCAAAAGTATCGTGAATTTCACGAAGAGTTTAAAGACGTCGGGCTGGTGACGGGCGACGTGACGATCAATCCGAGCGCTTCCTGTTTGATTATGACGACGGAAATTCTGCGTAACATGCTGTACCGTGGTTCGGAGATCATGCGCGAAGTCGGGTGGGTTATATTCGACGAGATTCATTACATGCGCGATAAGGAGCGTGGTGTGGTGTGGGAAGAAACGCTCATCCTGCTGCCGGACAATGTGCATTATGTGTTTCTGTCGGCCACCATTCCCAATGCACGCCAGTTTGCCGAATGGGTTTGCCATCTGCACAAACAACCGTGCCATGTGGTGTATACGGACTATCGACCGACACCGCTGCAGCACTATCTGTTTCCGGCCGGTGGCGATGGCATCCATCTGGTGGTCGATGAGCGTGGACAGTTTAAGGAGGATAACTTTAACACGGCCATGAATGTGCTGCAGACGGCTGGAGATGCTGCGAAGGGCGATCAAAAGGGCCGGAAAGGTGGGCTGAAAGCGTCCAATCAGGGTGAGACGAACATTTTCAAGATTGTAAAGATGATAATGGAGCGGAACTTTGCGCCGGTCATTATATTCTCGTTCAGCAAGAAGGATTGCGAGGTGTACGCGATGCAGATGGCAAAGCTGGACTTTAATTCGACGATGGAGAAAAAGCTGGTCGATGAGGTGTTTAATAATGCGATGGATGTGCTGACCGAGGAGGATCGTCAGCTGCCGCAGGTCGAGAATGTGTTGCCTCTGTTGCGCCGCGGTATCGGCATTCATCACGGTGGCTTGCTGCCGATTCTCAAGGAAACGATCGAGATTCTGTTTGGGGAGGGTTTGATAAAGGCACTGTTTGCAACGGAAACGTTTGCGATGGGCTTGAACATGCCGGCCCGTACGGTTCTGTTCACCAGTCCGCGCAAGTTTGACGGCAAAGACTTCCGTTGGGTAACGTCGGGTGAATACATCCAGATGTCGGGCCGTGCCGGTCGGCGTGGTTTAGACGACAAGGGTATCGTTATCCTGATGATCGATGAAGCCGTTTCGCCGATGGTCGGTAAGGACATTGTGCAGGGCCGACCGGATCCGATAAATTCCGCGTTTCACCTAACGTACAATATGGTGCTGAACTTGCTGCGCGTCGAGGAGATCAATCCGGAGTACATGCTGGAACGATCGTTCTTCCAGTTTCAGAATCAATCCTCCATACCGGAGATTTATAAGCGCGTGCAGCGCAAGCAGAAGCAACTGCTGGCGGTGGAAATTAAGGACGAGCAGTCGATCGTTTCGTACCATCACATACGCGAGCAGCTGGATCGGCTGGGGCAGGAGTTCCGGGAGTACATCACGCGACCGGTTTATTTGGTTCCGTTCCTGCAGCCCGGCCGCATGATAAAGATCCAGTCGGATGCGGGCGAGTTCGAGTGGGGCATCATAGTGAACTTCAAGAAAGAGAATGCAGATTCGAAGCAAAATCCGCTGAAAACCGAGCAGAAGGTGATCATCGATGTGTTGCTTCACGTGGCGGATGGATTCGAGAAGGAAGGCATTCCCAAACCCTGTCCACGGGGCAAGCGTGGATCGGTAGAGGTAGTTCCCGTGCTGCACAAGCTCGTGTCACGCATCAGCTCGCTGCGCGTCTACTACCCGAACGATCTACGCCCGGCGGACAATCGTCGATCGGTGCTGAAAACGATCGAGGAAGTGAAGAAGCGTTTCCCGCAGGGTCCTCCACTGCTAAACCCAATAAACGATATGCACATCCAGGAGAAAGAGTTTCAAGGCATCGTCGAGATGATCGACAAGTTTGAGAAGCGCCTGTTTGCTCACCCCCTGCACGAGTCGTCCGGTCTCGAACGATTGTACGCCCAGTACATGAACAAGCTGGAGCTGGAGAAGGAACTGCGAAACGAAAAGAATGCCCTCCGGGAAGCACGCAGCCTACTGCAGATGAGCGAGTTGAAGCACCGGAAGCGTGTGCTTCGTCGGCTCGGTTACTGCACCACGGCCGATGTGATCGAGTTTAAGGGGCGGGTGGCGTGTGAGCTTAGCTGTGCCGACGAGCTGCTCATCACGGAGATGGTGTTTAATGGCACGTTTACGGAACTAACGCCCGCCCAATCGTGCGCACTGTTGAGCTGCTTCGTGTGCGACGAGAAGAGCAGCGAGATGCCGGCCGCCACTCAGGAACTGTCCGGACCGTTGCGCCAGATGCAGGATCTAGCACGTCGGATAGCGAAGGTGTCGAACGAGTGTAAGGTGGAGGTGGACGAGGAGCGGTACGTCGATTCGTTCAAGCCGTTCCTGATGGATGTGGTGCTGTGCTGGTGTAAGGGTGCCACGTTTGCGCAGCTCTGTAAAATGACGGACATTTTCGAGGGGTCTATCATTCGGTGTATGCGCCGGCTGGAGGAACTGTTGCGCCAGATGGTACAGGCATCGAAAACGATCGGAAACACGGATCTGGAGAATAAGTTCTCCGAAGCGATCCGGTTGCTGAAGCGTGATATCGTGTTTGCGGCGTCGCTATACTTGTAAGGATGTAGGTAAAAATGACGAGCAATGGAAGAAGAGGGTGCATGTGTCGGGAGAATGATAAAATAAACAATAAATACAACATAATACGACGGTACAATATGCTGGTTGTTGGTTGGTAGGGTGGACTATTTGAGAATTTTTACGGATCGTTATGAAATCCCGTATTAATGATGTACAATTTATTCGATACTACATTTTTATACTTATTCCATGTGCGATAGGGACCTCAAAACTGAACTAAAGGAACTCTACTACTTATCAGGTCTTGGCCAGCTGCAACAACCCTCAATACGGACGCATCAACGCCATCACTCCATCTCAATTTGGGCCTACCACACCCACTCTGTACATGTCGACGGCCTAAAAGTAGTTTTCGGGCTGGGTAGTCCCGTGTCATTCTTATGACCAGTCTGGCGAGCCTAATTACCTGCACGATGGTGAGATCAGTGTACAGTTCGTAGAGCTCGTTGTTGAAGTGGCTCCTCCATTGTCCTTCCACACAAACGGATCCAGAAAATCCTTCTGAGCATCTTCCTCTCGAATGCGGCTTATGGCGTATGTAAGTACTGGGACTATAAAGGTTCTGTACAGTCCCAGCTTCGTTCGTTCGAACAGGTATTTTGAGTGGAGAAGTTTCCTCAGGCTGTAGTATGACCGGTTGGCAGCCAGCACCCTTGCGCGCAACTCAACGTCTATGTTGTTGTCGGTGCTGACTTTTGACCCCAGATAGATGAAGTTGTGGACGACTTTGATGAACATTGGACCTAGAAATTCTGGATCTTGGAAGATCTTTGCATGAATCTCGGCTGGAACTCCAAGGATACCTAAATAGAACTCAGAGTGTGGTTTCGTTTGTAATTGGTTTTGGATAAGACAAGAATATGTTGGCTCAATGAGGTCCACATAAAGTTCGCAGTAGCACACAATATATATCTCGAGGAAGAGAGTTGCATAAACTCCGATAGTTCTCTGATTACTGTTTGAGAAAAGCCTTGATGAATGACTTTTCTGTCAATTTTATTATCAGAGGATCAGTGACGTTTGTGAGTTCTAGGTCTATAGAAAGAGTCTATACAACTTCGTCCATCAAGATAGGTATTTTCCATGGATATCATTTCTTGGAGACAGATCGGAAATGCACCCAGATTGGAACGAGTTAGATCCATTAGGATCCACAAGCTAAATGATAGAATATGAATTTCAAATCGAATCTTCATAAGAATGGCAGATGACTTGTTACTGAGCGCCAGATTCGCTTTCCAAGGCCCTTGTTTGTCCATTGGGTACCCCATTTGTAGGAAAAGCGCATGAAAAGGCTTTCTCTGACTGAAAGGCTCCAAATTTCCTCCGTCCTGTCAAACAAATGGACACTTCAGACGCATCGATCGATGCGATGAGTGTCTGTCAGTTGAGTTTTTCCCCCAATTTCAGCACAGTAAGGACAAAAGCGCTTGACGGTGGCGGCGTTCCTGGTGTTCCTCGGTGGATACCTTCCGGAAGGTGTGTGTGTGTGGGTTTTCTGCTACAAGCGCCAACCTAAACCAGATCTTGTGACCCGTGTACCGTCTGCTATTAATCCTTAGATTCGGTGTACTCAGAAGGTGAAAAGAAAAGTGTCCAACAACATTATCGTATCGTACAGCTTGTGTCTTGCGTTTGGGTTGGGTAGCCTGTTTTTCAAAAAAGTTTTTTGATCCTTTTTTCTTTCGCTCTCGTCCCCAAAACTGACGGACGCGAGTGGAAATTACTAACAGTAGGGGGAGAACGGCTCCCTTGAAACTCTCTCTCACTCTCTATCGTGGAAACTCTCGTGAATTTTCCAGCGCGTGCGCATACGGTCTGTGACTCGCGCAAAAACGAAGCACCTCGTCTTTCAAAAGGGGGGAAAAGTGTGCGTGTGTGTGTGTGCAGCGGGGAGTCTAGCAACGAGTGAGGAAAATTCTCTCACGGTTAGGACGGAAAAACGGTTGCAAGGAATACGCGCGCTTCCCAACGCGGTCTCAGTAGTATCGGCTAGCGTACGCGCGTACGGATCGTGTGCTCGTGTACGGCGTGTTCCGTCACCATCGTCTCGGTCAAAACTCGGTGTGTTGGTGTGTTGAGGACGCTTCCGCACCTGCACCATCCCCCCATCCTTCACCGAATACGGATTACTGGTAGGCATGGAAGGGCCAAGGGTTTTGTGTGTGTGCTTTGGGGAGGATATTCAATTACTAACTTAAAAAAAACAGGGAAAAATGCACCCAGTGGATTGTGTGGCGAAAATATGGTGAAAATTGAAAACCCTTTGAAAACGGCGACCGAACACCGAAAGGACAAATTGCGGTTTTAGCGAAGGACACATTTTGCCAACATTTTCTGTGATGGAGAACGTGTGTGTGTGTGTGAGTGAACGTACGTGTGTTTGTGGTTCAAATTTGGCAATGTGATTGGTGGGTGGGTGGTTGTGTAAATTTATATCTATACCAAAACGCGGTCTTGAAGGTTTCCGTTTGCAAAAGTAAAACCGCGTAACGCACCACGGTAACGCATCCCGTAACGCCCGTAAACCGTAAATGAGTGCTCCGGCAAAGCAGGCAAATGACAAAAAAAGTGCCTTCAACGCCGCTGCTTTTTTTGGGGATGGGTGAGCTTCTCCTCAACTCCACTCAACTTTTCTCCCTGCTCGGTCGCTCGCTTCCCCGTTACGCCCCGTGGACAAATAACGCGGGCTTCACCGATGGTAGCTGAACCGAAAAATCGTTTCCATTTCGCTGGTGCTCCGATCGGTGGTGATTATACTAACTCGATTAGACGGATGTTAGACGACGGTGCCGAAGTGACACATTCCCCACTCTCTCTCTCTCTCTCGCTCTTTCTCTCTTACGTTCTTCGCTTCTTCACGCGGTGGAGCATAAAGGACTCCGGACTCCCGTGCCCGTTGTGGCACGCGTGCGTGCATGTGATCATGTGCTTTTCCTTTGCCGGGGGGGAATCCGACGGCCGTGGAAAAGAGAGACACAACACAACCCGCAAGAAGACGTCCGCCCTTTGTTGGAGTCTGCAGGAGAGTGCCTGCAAGCGGAAGGAAAGCATCCTTCATGCAAAAGCGCTGTGGTGCGGGAGCGGAGATGTAAGTGCGGAGCTTCGTACCTTACACCACCCCAAACCGGGAGGCTTGGATTTGGAGATCCCGTAAGCTTCGTTTTTTTTCTTCTTGGGTACTGATGAACGGAGATTACGAATCTTCCCCAAAAACTTCACTGGAGCAGATTGCAGCAAGTGCAGGCACGAGATGAGATGCATCTCAGTGCGATGCAGCGGGGCGGGTTTGGCCTTGCTTGGAAGCATGTGACTTTCGGGTGAAATTTTCCACTCATGATGAGCGTGTTTTACGGATATTGAGTTCCCCGGAAGAATTTGGTGATTGGGACCACCATTAACAAACAAGGTGTCGTTATATGGTGTGATATATTCTTTGGAGGGTTTACAGAGAATATATGAGTTTGTGTGGTCGTGAGTTGTCTATGTGAAATACTATAGTATAGGGAGGCACTACTATAGGATTAAAAGCTTGGAGTAGCAGTTATAGCAAATAGTAAGTAGGGATAGGATCCTACTCAGCCTCACTGGTCAGTATACGTGTGCGTGTGTGTGTATTGGAGTGTGTGTAAAGCTGTGAGTTGTAGCTAGCAGATGCTGCGTCGATTACGCTCCTATAGTACAAGAGCTGCATTTGCTTAGAAGCAAAAAAGTAGAAGTAGAAGAAGATGCAAGAATAAAAAAACACATAATCTCCAACCATCCTCCAATCCGCCAACTTTGAACAAGGATGAAGATTTTGAACGGGACTAGCCGAGAGCGAGACGAGCGAGAAACAGACATAAAGAGAGAGAGAGAGAGAGAGAAAGAGAGCAGCATCTACAAGAAGAGAACTGTAGTACATTGTGTTCCATCTGTGGAAAAATAGAAAAGACACACAGTGTGTGTGTGTCTGTATATGTGTGTATGTGTGTGTATGCAGAAGGCGGGTGAGCCATCAGCAAAATCGCTAGTGAGAAGTATTAATCAAACTCCGATGGCTTCGGGTTAGTGTGTTGAGATGGTCCAGTTTTGTGTGTGGAACTGGATCGAACCATTCGATAAGAAGAAACAGGAAAGATAGAAAAAAAGTGTCCAAAGAAAGAAGCATCCAAGTGTGTTGGTTTAGTGATTTATCTTGTTCGTTAGCAACTCTTGTTGTTCGTTTTTGTTTGTTTTGTTTATGTTTTATTGATTTTCATTCTACATTTTTGATTATTCCATCTTTTCTTTACTTTATTTTCTTTTTTTCACTATTTTTCTATAATTTTTAGGTTAAAAAAGTGTAAATTTTTGACTTTGTACAAGCAAAACTAACTACGAGCTCGATGGGTGAAAATAATTGCGTCTCGGTTGCAAAATTGCATTACGCTCCCAAAATGCAACTCGTTTCCCTCCCTCTTTCTCTCTCTCGCGCATCCTCCTTCCACCCCTCCCAACACAGTTCAACCGCACAAGGTCATGCGTATGTGTGTAGTGTAGCAAATAGTGAGGAACAACAAAAAAAAAAGCAACGCCAGAATCGATGGCATACAGACCAGCAGCCTGCGAGTGAGAGTGTCGTCGTATTTCCGCATCCTACGCACCACGAGACGCCAGGACCACGCACCACGTGCTCTTACGCTGCACTTCCGGACCGTTCCGGGCGGTGTTGGGCCGTAATAGCCGTAATCATTCCGAAACAGCACGTGTGCCTGTGTGTGTGCATTTTTGCTTGAATTTCTTGTGTATGTGTGTGTGTGTGTGTGTGTAGAGGCTACTCTAGAGCAACATTTGGGCGATAGTATATAATGTGCTTGTGTGTGACTGTGCAGTTGCTGGAGTGTGTGAATCGTGCAGAGATGCAGTTGCAGCTCTGACAGGAAGAAGCGAAAGCTTATTAAGGCTGTGCATCATCTTTTCAGTAGTCTCTCTCGCCCTGTCTCTCTCGCTCTCCCGCGTTTTCGCGTTCTAAATCTACTCATCCTCAAAATACACACCAAATATCCTGAATATCCGTCTCACAGTAGTACCGTACGTGTAACCTATGGTTACGACAAGAGTCCCCGCCGACCAAGGTAGCCATAAAATGTTATGTGTTCAATTTCGCTACGAAAAGCTGTGCGTGCGTGCGTGTGTGTGTGTGTCCGATGGTGTAATTTATATTTAAATTGTACGTTTTATTGATAAACACCAATGTCGTTTCTTTTTGCTTTTTCTTTTCTCCCAACCGTGTGTAGATTTAATATTATTGCAGTGCCACGTTATGGGTGGACGTGTCCTTCTGTGGACATGTGGTTTGTGGATTTCGACGCCGTGAGGTGAATCACTAGTGTATGTGTGTTTGTGTGTGTGTGTGTGCGAGCGCGTATTTCAAGGCGCGCTCTGGCCTTGGGTCGTAAAGCAAGATAAATAAACCATAAACCAGTAGGGCAGTGTAAAATTGGGCCCCGCCAAAGAATCAGCTCATCCCGAAACCTTACGGCGCGGTGCTGTGGCTAAGGAGGTACGCCATCCAGCTTACTCCATACTTTGTGTGTAGAGTGATTGTGTGTGAGTGGGTTTTCTTGGCGAAACGGGCCGATTTGGGCCGCGTGTTACAAAAGGAAAATTTGGAAACAGTGACATCGATCGAGCTTTCGGTACGGTGTGTCCCGATCCCCGATCGGCAGTGGTCGAAAGTGTGATGGAGATGCAGCGCCAGAGTAGGTGGTGGCGCTGGAGACGGCGCCATTTGCTAACGGGATCGTTATTGGTGCTGGTTTGTTTGTTGTTAGCGTTCGATCCTGCACCAGTGAATGCCGACCCGGATGAGGATATACCGCACAACGAGTAAGTAGTAACGAGGGTGGTTCTATGAGGATGGGAAACCCACTGGGAACGGGTGTTTCTGTGTGCAGACGAGAATATGATGCTATATTGTGCGAGGTTTATGAATCCATTAAGCATGCTAGAGAGTGTCTAGAAAAGGACATTTTGAGGAGCTCTAGAGTAGGAGTTGTTAGGAAATCTTTTTTGTAACGAGATAAATATTACAAAGAATTAATTTTTAGTGATAATTTAGCTTATAAAAAATATGATTTAAACGCATTCCCGAGCATATCAAATATTGAATAATTTATTTCCCTTTCTTCTTGTCTTAAACTGCTGCTAAGTTCTATATTAGCTTTCAGTCAGTCTGTGGCATGGGAATATGGTCCAGATGAGATTTGATATCAGGCCGGTCGTAAAAAAGACTGCCGATGCTATCCTTATGCATCCGAGTTGCATGCCAACTACTATGCATTCCCTTCCGTGGTTTATAATTAGTATCCATTTTTGGAATCAAAATATATTTGATGAAGACTCTGATGAAGACAAGTTCTGAACGACAATCATTTGAGAGTTTTGAAGGCCAATAATTTAAATGATACAATTGGTTGCGAAATACTATTAACATTTGAAGTACAATTCTTATGTTGAATAAGGTCTCCGTTTAATGTAAATACAGGAAAATGAGGTTATGATTCCGCCCTCAAAAATTATGATGATGTCAAGTTTAAAAATGAACTAAAGTGCTATACGACGTTAAGATGCTTTTAACAAATTATGGTATGGTTATGTCAAGAGGAAGTATCGAGAGCAGTAGTTTTAAAATCGCTTGTATAGGTGGTCTTATTTTATTGTCCCGTCACAAACAAAATAATTTTTTGAATCAGTTTGGCTTATTAAATTCAACGAGTTTTTGCAGCATCTTATGAATAGAAAAAGTATACAGCACTTTAAGGAAATAATTTTGGAAAAACTGATCAGATTTAGATATGTATTCCTGTACTATAAATTACACTTATAAGGACACAGCCTAAGCGCCACTTGATTCTATACCTTCTATTGATAATGCTTAGGGTAACTGTATTACTTTATAATAATTTTAAGAACTGACATACTAAAGAAAGCGGCTCATATCTTTGTTTAAAACTTAGGTATACTATTTTTTATAATTATTATTTAAAGCATTTGTTAGAAAGAAGGAGTTAACAATAAGAATTCAAACGGGTGGCCGAGAATATTTGCATCAATTCAATTGTTGCGCCAGCATAAATTAAAATGCCTTACGAAGAAGTTATCGATGCAGCCGAGCGATTCCAGAACATCCAGTTGTTCCTTCGCTTGCAAGCAATTGATTTTATTATAAAGCGTTTTGTTGTTGTTGCTGCTATTTTTCCATCCCTCCTTGGGGCACAATGAATCGATACAAACGGTTCGGAACGATCATTGCCCGCGCTTTCTCGCATTCCGCCAGATTCATCGGAGATCCCAACGGGAATGCCTACTTTACCGACTGCCTCAAGGGGACTTGTCGACGTTGGTTCATTCCACTCCGAACGAATAGCATCCCTCTAGATCCCTTCTGGGGTTACCGGTGCCATGTTTTTCATCGCCCCAAGCACACGAACCGGCCGAGCTTTTTCGAGAATTTCGGCACGTAGCGCGCACTGCTTGTGTCCGCAAACTGATTGTTGGGCGTTGTTCCGTGTTCCAGAACCCGTTGCAGCCTGGCCGTCCCGTTTTCTTTCCCACGGGAACCAACACTGCAGGATAGGAGGGAAAAAGTTTAAATTGTTTAAATTATCTCAACAAAAGTGCAGAGAGAGAGAGAGAGAGTTTGTGTGAAACGGTGGGACAGCGTTGCCTTGAGGTTCGTTTGATGCAGCAGGCT
>KZ062024.1:48362-84978 GCA_002091835.1 Anopheles maculatus
AGCTTACTCCATACTTTGTGTGTAGAGTGATTGTGTGTGAGTGGGTTTTCTTGGCGAAACGGGCCGATTTGGGCCGCGTGTTACAAAAGGAAAATTTGGAAACAGTGACATCGATCGAGCTTTCGGTACGGTGTGTCCCGATCCCCGATCGGCAGTGGTCGGAAGTGTGATGGAGATGCAGCGCCAGAGTAGGTGGTGGCGCTGGAGACGGCGCCATTTGCTAACGGGATCGTTATTGGTGCTGGTTTGTTTGTTGTTAGCGTTCGATCCTGCACCAGTGAATGCCGACCCGGATGAGGATATACCGCACAACGAGTAAGTAGTAACGAGGGTGGTTCTATGAGGATGGGAAACCCACTGGGAACGGGTGTTTCTGTGTGCAGACGAGAATATGATGCTATATTGTGCGAGGTTTATGAATCCATTAAGCATGCTAGAGAGTGTCTAGAAAAGGACATTTTGAGGAGCTCTAGAGTAGGAGTTGTTAGGAAATCTTTTTTGTAACGAGATAAATATTACAAAGAATTAATTTTTAGTGATAATTTAGCTTATAAAAAATATGATTTAAACGCATTCCCGAGCATATCAAATATTGAATAATTTATTTCCCTTTCTTCTTGTCTTAAACTGCTGCTAAGTTCTATATTAGCTTTCAGTCAGTCTGTGGCATGGGAATATGGTCCAGATGAGATTTGATATCAGGCCGGTCGTAAAAAAGACTGCCGATGCTATCCTTATGCATCCGAGTTGCATGCCAACTACTATGCATTCCCTTCCGTGGTTTATAATTAGTATCCATTTTTGGAATCAAAATATATTTGATGAAGACTCTGATGAAGACAAGTTCTGAACGACAATCATTTGAGAGTTTTGAAGGCCAATAATTTAAATGATACAATTGGTTGCGAAATACTATTAACATTTGAAGTACAATTCTTATGTTGAATAAGGTCTCCGTTTAATGTAAATACAGGAAAATGAGGTTATGATTCCGCCCTCAAAAATTATGATGATGTCAAGTTTAAAAATGAACTAAAGTGCTATACGACGTTCAGATGCTGATGATGCTTTTAACAAATTATGGTATGGTTATGTCAAGAGGAAGTATCGAGAGCAGTAGTTTTAAAATCGCTTGTATAGGTGGTCTTATTTTATTGTCCCGTCACAAACAAAATAATTTTTTGAATCAGTTTGGCTTATTAAATTCAACGAGTTTTTGCAGCATCTTATGAATAGAAAAAGTATACAGCACTTTAAGGAAATAATTTTGGAAAAACTGATCAGATTTAGATATGTATTCCTGTACTATAAATTACACTTATAAGGACACAGCCTAAGCGCCACTTGATTCTATACCTTCTATTGATAATGCTTAGGGTAACTGTATTACTTTATAATAATTTTAAGAACTGACATACTAAAGAAAGCGGCTCATATCTTTGTTTAAAACTTAGGTATACTATTTTTTATAATTATTATTTAAAGCATTTGTTAGAAAGAAGGAGTTAACAATAAGAATTCAAACGGGTGGCCGAGAATATTTGCATCAATTCAATTGTTGCGCCAGCATAAATTAAAATGCCTTACGAAGAAGTTATCGATGCAGCCGAGCGATTCCAGAACATCCAGTTGTTCCTTCGCTTGCAAGCAATTGATTTTATTATAAAGCGTTTTGTTGTTGTTGCTGCTATTTTTCCATCCCTCCTTGGGGCACAATGAATCGATACAAACGGTTCGGAACGATCATTGCCCGCGCTTTCTCGCATTCCGCCAGATTCATCGGAGATCCCAACGGGAATGCCTACTTTACCGACTGCCTCAAGGGGACTTGTCGACGTTGGTTCATTCCACTCCGAACGAATAGCATCCCTCTAGATCCCTTCTGGGGTTACCGGTGCCATGTTTTTCATCGCCCCAAGCACACGAACCGGCCGAGCTTTTTCGAGAATTTCGGCACGTAGCGCGCACTGCTTGTGTCCGCAAACTGATTGTTGGGCGTTGTTCCGTGTTCCAGAACCCGTTGCAGCCTGGCCGTCCCGTTTTCTTTCCCACGGGAACCAACACTGCAGGATAGGAGGGAAAAAGTTTAAATTGTTTAAATTATCTCAACAAAAGTGCAGAGAGAGAGAGAGAGAGTTTGTGTGAAACGGTGGGACAGCGTTGCCTTGAGGTTCGTTTGATGCAGCAGGCTCGGCTTCGTGAAGATGCATATTTATTCATGAAAAAATACATAATCACCTTGAGGGAAGTGTTGTCGACGTCAGATTCGGGGAGAAAGGCCTTGGAGGTCTTGGTAATGGGTGGTGGTTCGCTTCGACTGTAGTTCAAAGTCGTGTTTCGCTAGCAAGTGCAATAGTTTGTGATTGTGAAGAAGTTTCGAATTCTTCATTGACCACCATTGGTTGTCTTGGTAATCTGGGCCGTGTCGGACATTTTCGCGGTTTGGTAAAGACTTCGGAGTCGTGTGGTTGGTAAATCTATGCGTCCAGGAAGTTTATCATTAGTTTTATAGACGACTGAGAAAAGTTGTGAAACCGAAAATATACGTTTGCTCCGATCTATAAAGAGTTGATTGAATCGCTTTTAAAACGCCTGAAAGTATGCAATTAAGAAACAGATTGAAGAATTGTCAGTCACAATCACAAGATCTGCTATAAAATCCTTCTAGGAATATCACAAAACCTAACAGCAAGACATTTAGAAGGAATTATACACTTTTATCACGCATTTCCTAGCTTTCAAAAGCACATTACGCCTGGCTTGGTTGTTGCTCGACTGTCAAGTTTAGGTAAAAAAGCAACTCTCTTTAGCGTACTTGATATAACTTCACAACTCACGAGCATAAAGCTCGCTTATGTAACATCATAAAACCACACCGAATAGTAGAAGGGCAGTTCATCAAGTAACGAGCAACCTCCAGAAGTGGTATTTACAGAACGCGTGTGCAATCCAGCGTTAGATAAGTGGACGGTCTTTACATTGTAACTTGGATGGCATGGTTGCACTGATTACCACATTGTATGATGCACTTTTCCTGGGCTGAAGTCGCACCAAGAATTAGTTCGTTCATATTTGATCATTCCTCTAGCTAACCAGACTGTTGCCTTGTTGCCTTACAATTGAATTGAATCACCAGGAAAAAAGCTCTTTAAGAACACTCACATTAGCTTGATGTTGCGTAATACGAATGCGATTGATTTCCTCACCCATCAACCACCTGCCCGTAGCCGTCCAAAATGAAAACGTCACTTGCATCTTTTGCGCGATTCGTTCCGCTGGTAAAGTTCCGGCAAAAGTGAGCAACCGATGGCAAGATTGATGGGGCGTGCAGGCAATAAAAGAAAACAAGACCGTAACACACCGTTCGGTGCTGCTTGTTTTGTGTTTTTATTGGGTTATTTAATATTAGTTCATGGTTTGCCTCTTTTTTCCGGCTTCCTTTTACGCGCGGCCAAAACAAAGAAAATAACGCACGGAAGGAAATGAATTTTCACAGTCGTAACGGTCATAACTTTTTTTTCGGCAAAGCGTTTTATCGCTTTTTAAGGTGGGAAAAAAATATGAGCCAAAGAAATCGATTAGGACGTAAGGTGGGACATACGGGGAAAAGCGGTGTACGGGAAAGGCAACAGAATGCAGTTAAAGTTTTACCTTAAAGGAAACCAATCTGCAAACGATTGGAAGATTTTCTGGGCATTGTGATTATTGATTTTTGGATGTTTGATCATTCTAATTATATGTATAAACTTTGTAGTCATTTGTGACTAGAGTTTCGCTTCGTTTAATTAGAGATAATTTTTATAAACTTTTGTTGGCGAAGGTTTTAAGGTGACTAGTTCATAATACATAATCTATACTTGATCCCACCATCTGCGTATATTGAAGGAATTAATTACGTTGTGTTCAATTACCAATATTAAACTTCATTTCTCCTTATTTTGCCTTTAATTTGTATAATAATTTTCCTTTTGTATCTCTATGTAATTCTGTCTCACTATAAATTAAGCGCAAGAGCCTAAAAGTATGCAATCTTTAGTGAAGGTTTGCGTTTTAAAACTCTTCGAGGTGTTAGATGACAGATTTTAATCTTATCAGTTTGTGTCAGAGTGTGTGAAATTTGGAATTTTATCTAGTATTTGTTGCTAGACTTGACAACTACTTACAAAAATATTGCATACTTTCAGGCGTTTGAATCTCGTACAGTAAGCGATTTTGTGGTTAATTTTGTTTTTCTTTTAATCTTTAAGGACTCTAAAATATTCAACTGGTGTTCACAATGGTTTGAGCTTCTTTTTCTGCTCTTTCAACCCTGAAAACTTGCGACGTCTTGAGTAGTGAAATAATGGTAAATATTTTTCAAATCCTTTTAAGTGTGTGGCAAGTTGTGTTAGATATCAGGATACCTCTTTCATTTAATTCAAACCTTCTTAAAGCTGCACTCCTCTAGTCAAGTTCCCCACAATTGATTTGGCCAAAGAGCATTATTTTAAAAGCAACACATGCAGCCACTTCCAAGGGTCCACTTAAATACACTAAAGCTTACTAGCATTCCGTGCAAAAGAAACGGGAGACCAGATTTTCATCAACGTCCGGATCCAATCAATCCACTTCACTATCGGTGGGGTGGGTTAGGCAGTGATTTACCAGTGCCGGTAAGCAGTGCTCTGTGGCCGGAATTGAATGCCAAACCATCATTCCTCACGGTGGCCCAGTGTGCTGTGCTGCATCTCACCGCAGTACTACATCGTCGGAAGCGGCCCGGTACGAACTGCCATACAGTAGACCCGGATCCCGGCTAACCGGATGTTGTGCATTTGGTAGAACGGAGGGGAAGAGAGGGAGAGGGGAGGAGAGAGAGGAGCGAGTTTGAGGTAGAGTCAGTTGCCTAGACTTCCGATTACTTGCGGCTGACAGCCGGAGCTTTTGAGTGAAAAGAATTTTCAATAAATCTTGCCACCGTATCGAAAACGTGTTCGTGTGTGAGGATGTGTTTCGTGGTATAGTGTGAAATGTGTGTTTTTTCCTACCCCCCCAGTTCGTTTTCCCGCTTGCTGTCATGGGAAAATCGGAAAGCAAAAAAAATCGAGCACGAAAATCTTTCACAACTTTTCCACCATCGATACAAGGGTCCACTTAAATACACTAAAGCTTACTAGCATTCCGTGCAAAAGAAACGGGAGACCAGATTTTCATCAACGTCCGGATCCAATCAATCCACTTCACTATCGGTGGGGTGGGTTAGGCAGTGATTTACCAGTGCCGGTAAGCAGTGCTCTGTGGCCGGAATTGAATGCCAAACCATCATTCCTCACGGTGGCCCAGTGTGCTGTGCTGCATCTCACCGCAGTACTACATCGTCGGAAGCGGCCCGGTACGAACTGCCGTACAGTACAGTAGACCCGGATCCCGGCTATCCGGATGTTGTGCATTTGGTAGAACGCGGAGGAAGGGAGGGAGAGGGGAGGAGAGAGAGGGGCGAGTTTGAGGTAGAGTCAGTTGCCTAGACTTCCGATTACTTGCGGCTGACAGCCGGAGCTTTTGAGTGAAAAGAATTTTCAATAAATCTTGCCACCGTATCGAAAACGTGTTCGTGTGTGAGGATGTGTTTCGTGGTATAGTGTGAAATGTGTGTTTTTTCCTACCCCCCCAGTTCGTTTTCCCGCTTGCTGTCATGGGAAAATCGGAAAGCAAAAAAAATCGAGCACGAAAATCTTTCACAACTTTTCCACCATCGATACATTTTGCATCCCGTGGAGACTTGTGTGCTTTTTTTTCGTTTCGTCTGTGTATGTCAACGCTTCCTATTGCTCGGAGGCGACGTTGTTGAGGTTATGGTAGTTCTTGCACCTTCCGTTTCAGCGAAATAGTGTGCGCCATCCGGTGCGACAACAGCACCCGCCTTTACATGTGTGCGTACGCCCGCGCGTGTGTATGTGTGAATTGCAAAAGAGCCTCTCATATAGCGCGAAAATGCGTTTCCACTCATCCGAACCACCACAGCAAACGAGCCGAAGGAGAGGGTGGTGTGCAGAGGCGAGGTTCGGGAAAATTTATGTAGGAATTTGAATAGAAAGGAATGCTCCCGTCCGTTCACTGGCAGCGCGTGTGACTGTGTGTTCAAGCTTCTGTCTTTTAGCCCTCGGGCCACACCGAAGTTTGGGCGCTGTTTGGCACTGCAGTATATTGACAGATATTACATCGCAGCGGTTTGTCGCACCCGGGGTTTTTTTTCCCCCGGCCGCCACCCCAGCTGTCCTTAGGAGGAAATTTTATCCGAACCCGAGCCAATCATATCCGGGGCCAGTTCGAGTTTCATCTCGCGACAAACGTGCGGGGAATGTTTCACTCGGGGAACGTGGTGCACACGGCTAGAGGTTGCAATCATTTCATCGATAATGGACATGATAAATTTCACCTTCACACACACACACACGCGCGCATGCGAGGGTATTTCGCGAAGTGTGGAAGGATATACGAGTTTCTCGGCTCGGCTGGGAAATATGCAGCTTGGGCCTCATGCACATTGGGCATATGGTGGCATTAAATCTTAAATGGTCAAAAACTTTGTACAATTAAAATTACAAAACTTTAAACTTTAAACTTTGTACCAAAGGAAAAATAAAATTCATCAGATTTGTAAAAAAAAGTTGTATTAATGTGAAACAATGCAAAATTTCCATGCAATTTAAAGGTTTCAGTAGATTCTAGATAGATTTTTAATAAAATATTTTAGTGAAACGTTTTTTACTTTTTTATAATTAATTTTCCAAATGTATTTTATAATTAATTTCGATAGTAAAATTACAAAAAAGATTTTATAAAGAATGCACATTTGCGCTGATATGCAGGCTTTTTAGGTAGATAAACTGAATTTAAAAATTAAGAAATCATTTACTACCGCCGTAATGTAGGCAATTTGAAAACTTGTGCTCTGGCACTACAACCTTTGTCAGTCTTGGCCTGCTATTTCTAGCTTTCTATGACTTATGTTTTACCCGTAGTTGAATAGTCAGTTCTGCGTACGGGGAGGCGGTCCGCCGGGATTCGAACCCCGGTCCTGCCGTATGAAGACCAGCGCCGCTGTCGGATACACCACCGGGCCGCTCCATGGCAATTTGAGAACACTTCCAGGAATTGTAGATTAGCATATTCTGACTTTTTAAACAACAATTTCAAACATTTTATTAATCTTAACACTCGTTTTACACAGTTTAGAGGGACTGTTTCGATCAATAAAGCAAAGATAGATCTATAGTACAAGCCCGTTGTAGAATTTTAAAACCATATAATGGAACATTGCATACAGTTAGGGGCGTTTTGCAATGTGACTGTGGAAAGTTGCAATCGCTTTTTGTTGTAAAAGTACGTTATAAAAGAAGTGGTTTTTAGTACTGATGTTATTAAGCTTTTTAAGATAAAATATAAGATAACTCTTCCAATAAGATAACATTAAACAGCGCATTGAGAAAAGCTGCATTAGTGTTTTGCTGCATGGGAAAAAAAAAATAATAAGATGGGTTTGGCAGCACTGCGGGTAGAACAACATGTTTTCAAGTCAAATCTTTAGAACGCAACAAGAGCATTACTAACACATGACAGGGAACATTAAAATAGTAATTAAATTTTATTCTGCACAACAAAGAGTTTTGTATTAAATTCACAAATACTGTCGATCGTTTCTAGAAATTCTTTAAAACGCAACACTAAATAGTATTAAATATTTAACTTTATTCCAAAATTCATTCTCATCTGCCCACTGTGGCGTGGTACGATTTCATTTAGAATGTGTCTTTTTTAACACCCTTTTCATTCTTTCTTCTTTACATCTTTGCAGAGTACGAAACTGGGCCATCCGTTTCGGTGTCGATCTGTGGGAGTTTGGACGACAGTTTACCAAAGTGAACGACATCAGAAGTGTAAGTATCGTGTTCATCCTTCCCGTGTTTTTTTTTCTCTCGTTTTACAGCTGCAAACTTTCTTACAACCGTAAGCGTAAAGGATTAATTTTGTGTGCGTGTGGCGTTGGGTAAACTTTTATCCCACCCCCACGAACTCACTTAGCAGAAGCGGAAACAGAGAACAAAGTGCTGAGGTTCTTGCTGTAATTTTTAAGAACATCCTACAATTTGACTTACTTCACCACCGACGAAGGATTAGCAGCGTTGTAGTAGTTTTGTCGGTACCGGCCATTGATTGGCCCAACCCCTGCTTTTTCGGACGCTGTTGTCGGTTCTAGCCGACGGGCCGAAGGGTTTTTTACCTTTCTCGAGCACTGTTCAACGAGACGGGTGCTTTTAAATGATGCTGCTATGCGGTTTGTGCGCTGTAAGCCAACAAAGCATTTCCCGGCATTTACCTGAAGAGACCCAATAATGTGTAGCATCCTTCCCGGGGAGCGCTGCCATTGATATCGTGCCTTTGCGGGAGAAACCGGGTCAAGATTAGTCAAGCGCAATAAAGGGAAGGCGCAGGGACCCGAAATCCTTCGGTTTGCTGGGCTGGTGGTAGGTGGTGTTGGGTCGCGAGGGGAATAGTGGGAAAAAGGGTTTCGCAGAGATTTCTAGTCGTGGCTGGTTGGTTGGGTTTGGCTGGCTGACTGGTTGGGTGTATGTAACAGCTTTGGTAGTTCTGCGAGAATGCTTCCACACGGTGGCCCGCATTATCGCCCAACGGGTTTTCCCGCTTTTTCATCGCCCCCCCCCCAAGCTTAGGTTTCCTGATTGTCCTGATGTAAGGCTCGTGTGTGAGATGTTGTACACGTGTACGTGCTTGTGTGTGTGTGCGTGTGAGGTTGTATGTGGTAGCACTGGCAACGGTGAGAGTATTTTTGGGGCAAAACCCCATCTTCATCCACCTTGCTCGGTTTCTGGAGTGAAGCTTTGTGGAAAATTTCAACCCAAGTAAAGATATCTCGTGTACGAGATGCACACACACACACACGTACATACATAGAGAGAAGGAGATAAAGTGCCTGAGGCATCTGGAGGGCGTTGTTGGGCGGAAGATATGTGCTGAAAGTTTTTACTTTTACCACCAACCCACTGTGCCACCGACCAAAAAGCGTTTGGAAAAGCGCACCGCCGTCGGCCATTTCTCTCCCGTGTGTGTGTGTGTTCGTGTGTCTCCACACATACCGGACACGTAGGGGAGGACTGGTAAGGAAGAGCAGGGATTTGTGAGGGCTGGCAGGTGCTGTCGCTACTATACACATTGACAGAGCGTTTTGTAGCGCAAGCCTTCGGCATAATCGGTTGAGCAAAGGCAGAAAAGGATGTGAGTCCGCTAGAGGAAACGGCTCGTTACTTGCAGGTTGTCGAACGCTACCTGAACGCTGTGCCACAGATTTTCACGGCCCATAGGAATCGATTTTATGTCCACCGGGCGCTTTTTCCGGGCGTGTTTTCGGTGCGGTGCTGCCAGCTTCGTAAGAAGGTTTCACCCCCCTTTCGCTCGGTGTGCAGTTTGATGGATTCGAGAAAAGAGTCGTGAAAATGAAACGTGGGGGTAGGAGAGGGTGGCGGCGGCGGTAGCAGCAGCTGGTGGTTTTAAAGCGATGAAAAACCTTGAAGACGATGCCATGTATCGACCCGTGTGTAGAAGGTGAAGAACAGCGTACCTGGCTGCTCGAACTTGCTACAAACTCGTTCGTCAGCTACCGTCAGTTTCGGTGCAGAATGTCTTAGGTGTGTGTGTCTACCGTGTACCTGTACCGTGGGTAGTGGATGAAGAGTTAGCTTGAAATTAGTTCCCGACGAAAACGAGCCTCCTCTGCAGGAAGAGAGGATGGTCGGGAATGTGATGCAACGTTGTGAAGCCAATTTCACCAACGGGAAAGCACTTTGTGGATGTGTGTCTGTGTGTGTATGCACGGTTACGATGGCATTGAGATCGATGAGGCTCTGCACATTTTGCGTTCTTTTTCTAGCTGGATCATTCTGTTAGGTAAACACATGCAACCTACATTGCATAAAGCTAATTTTATGGCAAGATGAAGTGTGAAGGAATTGTATAAAGAAGGCGTACGGATACGTAATTTAAAATGAAGAATTACTTAACAAACATTGTTGCTTAAGATAATTACTCATAAAACACCAGGCGTCTCCATTGGTTCGAGAATTTTGTTTCTTTATTTTTGTATTTTTTTACATTTTTTTCAGGTTTATTAATGTTTTTAGTTTGGTTGTCTGTTTGTTTGCTTTTGTTTTTGAAAATAAGTGCAATAGTTCATCAAATATTACTCAAATGTGTTGTATTTACTACGAAACACGAAAACAACCAGGCGTCTCCATCAAAATCAGATTTCTTTAGTAACATTTTGTTAGTATACACAAAATACTTTACATATTATGTTTGTATGCACACGTATTTAAATTTGGCATGCATTGCACTGTACTACATTCGAGAGCCTTTCGATAAGATAAGCATGTTCAACTTCGCATATAAAGCATCGGCCGCTCCTGTCAGGCATTGTTTCCCACGACTTCACACGTCGACATGCAATCGTGTGTATGGTACGATTTCCTGCCTCGACGCCTGCGTTCGCCTTACTACAGAAGATGGCGGATAAGAGCAAAGTCTAGAAAACAATGATTTTTAACGTGTTCATGAGGTGTTCGAGTTAAATGTTGATTGCAATGTAGCCCGGCACTTTGCGCGTGTAACACAGTTCGCCGCTGGTACGAACCGTACGGCCCAGTTTCTCCAAACAGAAGGGTGATTGTTGTAGTAGCGTTTTTTGTTGTTGTAATTTGCCCTCACGCTCGTACGCTCGCTCATTGATGCTGTGAGCGGGTAGAGGTGCAACAGCGTGCATACATTGTGTGTGCGCACGGTTTTGCATTTGCATTGCCCGGCTGGTCGCCGCACCGTGCCGTGCTAGAAGACGGTTAATGTATCGTGTTCGGTGTTTACCTCTGCTTACACATCGTTAGCTACGCTGGTTTGCGCCCGTCGAACGTTGACCAGGCTTTTGTTTTGTGTGTGTGTGTTTTTTTCTGTGCTATAAAAAAACTCATTCGTTTGGAGCATGGAGGTGGATTAAAACAGTGCATTAACATCTTGTGCATTCAGCACGCCTTGAGGTGTATATCAGTAGGTGTTGGATAGCGGAAAGATTTATTATTAACATTTCCGATGGTAAACAGAGCGTGGGCGGGGGTAACGGCAGCTCGGAGGAAAGGCACATTATAAGATTATGATGTAGTAGAGTGTGATGTAGCATGATGTGATTTTCTGTATTTCGAGAAACAGTTCGAGTTGAGGAGTGTAAAAAAATGAAGTGAAATGAGATGTTTAATAACTGTAGAGTAGGCTGTTGAAGTTTTATTTTTGGAATACATTCTAGATTTATTATCCTGGATTGGTTAAAATGAACCTTTAGCTTCTGATTTATATAAAATAAACCTGCATTCTTATTTACAACTGAAGGTTTCAACTATTTGTATATGATTATTGGATTATACATTAGGACGGCCCAATAAATCTGTCCTTATCAACTAATCACACTAGGACAAATGCCGATTTCAGGCTTAATTTATAACGCCTGAAAGTATTCTATCAGCAGTTCAAAATCATTTTTGATAAAGTTTGATGGTTTGGTCGACATAAAAGTAGAATTTCAGCTAACGTCATTTCGTCTTCTTCTGTGTTTGGCGCGTTTACTTGTACTTTACTTCTACGCCTGAAAGTATGCTATTACCTACTTTCTTCCTTGGCACTACAACCTCGTGAGGTCTTGGCCTGCTATTGCTAGCTCTCTGTGACTTAGATTTTACTCATAGCTGGATAGTCAGTCCTGCGTACGGGGAGGCGGTCCACCGGGATTCAAACCCCGGTCCTGCCGTGTGAAGACCGGCGCCGCTATCGAATACACCACTAGGCCGCCCCATTACCTACTTTATCAATACTTTTAATGTAATATTTCATATTCTTCTTCTTCGCTGGCTCTACGACCTCAGAAGGTCTTGGCCTGCTATTTCTAGCATAGAAAGAAAGTTTTACCCTGAGCTGGACAGTCAGTCCTGCGTACGGGACAGGTTCCAACCCCGGTCCTACCGTGTGGAGATCGGCGCCGCTATTGTATATACCACCGAGCCGCCCCTATATTTAATATTAATGTTCAAATTTTCATCTCTTGTTGGAGCTGTATAGCTTTATAGCTCCAGTACTCGTATATGGACACCAACTCTGTCTCAAACTGACGAAATCTTTTTAACCGCGTTCGAGAGGAAGATGCTCCAAAGTATTTTTGGTCGCCTATGTGTGGAAGGGCAATGGAGAACCGCTACTGTGACGAGTTCAACGAGCTACAATAATGCAGATAGGCTGGTCATGTCACAAGAATGGTACCATACGACCCAGCGTAAAGTTTGTTTTGGTCGTCCGCATGGACATTTGATGAAGTGATGGCATTGATGCATCTACTATAATGGTACAATACGGCTCTAGACTACCAGTGGTATCGCGGATTGTTGCAGCAGCTCAAAATCGCGAAGCGTTTATAGCGCTCGTTAAGCAACTAAGCGAGTATTTAGAAATTACATTAAATTTTTTTTGGTCCACATAAAACAAAATTCTAGCAACCGTTTTAAAGCTAAAATGGATAACTGCTCCAAACAAACGCCTAGGCGTAATTCTATCACCCATTACAAGACAGTAAAGGTTCAGCTCCCGACCTTGCTATAAACAAAACCATAGAAAACAACTAACGAAGCATCCTTTCCGGACCGGGTGGAGAAACAAAATCTCGGCAATCTTTTAGCACCCATTTTTTGAAGTGTTTTATTTCGGATGGAAATGGAAAGGTTAACAGGTTATGTGGCGCCGTTCCTTCTCCGGCCAGTGTGTCTCGCTCCAGCACCATGGCATAAAATATTTGCCACGCTCCGGCACTTAGCAAACGAATATATATTGAATATTTTATCCACCCCGGGACGTAGATTAATGGTGGCTCGTGCCTGTCGATCGTGTTTTGCCCGCCCTTTCGTTTCCGTTTGGCACTCGGGAAACGCTGGTTGTCTTTGCGTTCGCTGGATCGGAAGGCAAAAAAAAAGCACTTGTACATCCACATTCTGGTGGTATATTTGTGTTTGTGTTTTTTTTTCCATAAAATCTTCACACTGCCAGCCAACAGTAGTTGAGCGCCCAACAGGGAGCTGGGGGTTGTGTGCTGGTGATGGGGGAAAAAACATGGGAAACGCTTACGTAACGGGGGGAGCGTGAGGGAACTGCTGCCTGGCTAGCGATCGCCCATTACCGCTAGAAACGACGATTGTCCCGGTGATACGTGATCCGTGTGCAGAAGTAAGCTCCATTTCCAGCTCCATCCAGCTCCAATTCGCGTAGCGAGCAGCGCACGGCTGCGATGCAGTAGAGCCACTACACACTGCCACTACATAACTCGTGGCTGGTGAAATGGTTGGCTGGCGGGCACCCGCTGGCAAATCACTAAATTAAGTCTCATTGGGCGCAGTGGTTTTTCTTTCGTTCGCGTGCATGACTAGAAAAGGCACCGGTGCTCGAGGTGAATTCTGCGCTGTAGGTGCAATGGGTGTGTACTCAACGGACTGCAGGACTTTCGGTGTATTAGATAAAACCTTTTCTCTACCCCCATAGCACCCATAGAAACTCCGGCAGCTCGCTCGTTGCCAGTCGCCAGTGGAAAGATGTCTATTATGGAGTAAGTTGGAGTGTGCACGGTAGTTGGTTGGATTTCAACGATGGTTATCTTCGTGTGAGAATGTTCGTACATCAACCGGTTTTTCTTAAATCTCTGTTTGTGCGGTGAGTGCAACGGGTGATTTGTTGATGGTAGCAATTTAAACAATTTTATCAATTGCTGCACAACACTGCTTCGTTCAGCGGGCGGCAACGCGACGGATAGAAATAACACGCTAACAAGCGTGTTTTGCGACAGACAATTGCATTGCCGAGATTCGCATTCCAAGTAGTATCATGCTTTGGGGTGTTTGTTATGCCGTGTGAGACACGTGTGGGAAGCTTAACGTGCATTAAGCTCTAAGATGGAGCGTGTGAGTTGACTGAAATTTGGGATTTAATTGAAGGCCACATTAAAATGTGAAAGAAGGGTTTCTTTTGATGAAACCATAGCTATGGAAGATATTGAAAGAGCTTTTATAGCACTTTATTTGCTTTATAGCACTTTTATTGCCCAATTAATATTGTTGGTGCCGTGACCAGGATTCAGCATTAAATATCGTTTCTAAATGATAGTTTATTTATCTAATGTGTCAAATTATTGTATCAATAATTGCTTTCGTTAAATATTCTTCAAAAATGTGTCTTTCACACCATTATCATGATGGTGCCGTGACCAGGATTTACATTCGATATGCGTACCCTGTGACCTTAATGATTTCAATGCACCAAATTATTATTCTCACAATTAAAAGGTTCACTTAGCGCTCGGCTCATCTCCTCACTTTGCTCCATTTTAAATTGAATTTCATCTGTACCGGCACGTCATTAGCAAAACTCTTCAAAAATCTCTGGAAGCTTTAAACGCACCGTTTTCGTACGCCTATCGGCGCAGTTCTGGTAGTGAGTGTTTTCCCCTTTTGCTTTGAAGTGCACAGTGCCACAGGGTAAAGAGTTGTCTGGCAGCAAAAAGGTGTATTTCACCGGCAGCTCCCTTACCCCTTGCAACAACCTCTCACCGCGCCTCACCCTGCCAGAAACACCGATCACGTTGCCATTTTACCGGAACGGAACCGAAACGGATGTGCACAGGTAAATCGAAAGGAAAATTTCTCAGCGCTTCATTTTCCTTCCGTTCACTCATTGACAACCCCACGGTATTATTGGCAGAACCCGCCGAGCTTACTGTACGGGTGTGTGTGTGTGTGTGTGTGTGTGTGTGTGTGTGTGTGTGTGTGTGGAAGGGTGTAGAGAAAGCATGGAGGCAGAAGATGACAGTTGGAGTAGGTTTTAATTGCCTCGCTCTTGATTCGCCGTCCATTCCGTCGTCAGGGTTCGGTGAGTAAATTCCTGGAACTGTGGTCGGGTAAGCAAAGGGGCGAATGAACAAACCGGGAGTATTTCATTTCAT
This sequence comes from Anopheles maculatus, assembly GCA_002091835.1. NCBI lineage: Eukaryota > Metazoa > Arthropoda > Insecta > Diptera > Culicidae > Anopheles > Anopheles maculatus. The sequence goes on from KZ062024.1 coordinate 63,430, forward strand.
AAGGCTCACCCAATCCATTCACCCCACCTGGTGAACAGCTTCTCTCGGTTGTTTCGCCTTGAAGCTCCCGGCGCGGACAGCGAAGCTGTTGTTGTTTCCGAATGGCCGCGTTTTGTCTCGTGCACCTTCCCGCCAGCTCATTTGCTCGCTTTTTCACGTCCACATCGTTCCACTTCCACGAAACGGTGTGTTTGTGTGGCAGTTGAAATAAACGCGAAACGTTTTGAGCTGCGGTTTTTCCCCGTTAAGGATGAAAGGATGGGTCATCTTTGAGGGTTTTTGCGTATTGTTCTCCGGGTTTGTGGGTGTGCCACGGGGTGTGGGTCTGGTGCGGTGGAATGGAAAAAGGGCTGTGAGACGCACGAAATTTAGCGAGCGAGATTTTCCGTGAAATCATTTCTATGGCATTAAAATTCAAATTGAATGGATAATTGTTATTAGCGTTTGCGCGCGTCTTCCATCCATCCGACGGGCGGACGAGTGCGTCCCTTTTTTCGTCGGAGAATGTTTTCGTTTTTGAATGAAGGTCCCACTTCTTCTTCGCACACACACACCTAGGAACGTTCATTTCCCGGAAAAGGGAACCGGAAAAATCTTCTACCGCACAGTGCTGCTGCACCACGTCACCCGTTTCGACCGTTTGATGGTGCTGGAGCATTGAAATGTGTTGGGATTAATTTGCTGAAGCCGACGGTTTATTGGCAGGTGTCAGCGTTAATCGCGCGCTGTCACCGGTGACGGATGATGATGGGCCGGCAGCGATGACGGATCGAAAAGTATGCACCCAATTTGCGCTTCCAGGCAGGATCTAATTAAACCGAACGGTCCGAATCTTTTACTGGAATCGACAGCCGGCACAAACGGGCCCTGTATGCTGGTGATGGTGGTGGATAGTACAGCGTACTTCGGGTGAAAATATAAAGAATTGTTTTTTCCGTGGAATCTTAGTAGTGGAAAGCGAATGGTTTTGTAATGTTGATAGCTTGATAAGCTGCAGCTAATTAGCTGCTGAAGTATTCATCCATATTGAGACTTTCCAGGAACAGATTAGTGTGTACGATTGTTTTGGGTACTGATGGTACTATTGAACAAGCTTGGGAAAAAAGAATTTTACAATAAAAACAAAATTAAAGGTAAAAACGACGGTCGTTTTGGTAGATAGTTCGTGTTGGATCCTGGTCATGGCACCAAACATGATTTTAAGGTAAAAGATAAGATTGTTCTGGAATATATGTTGAATTTGATTTGTTTGAAGTGAGTTGATGTTGTTCAAGTTATCATGAAATACCACAATTTCAATCGGATTAAATGTATAAAAATGATTAACGAAACTTATATAAACTGACATCTCAATTACAAGCAGTGATTTTCATTTCTTATTTTTATCAGTTTGACATTTAAAGTAGTAAAAACAGCTTTAATATGTATGCATTTTTTAAATATCATTGTACCAGTATTAAGCTGGTGATTTTATGAAAAAAAAATCTAATTCTTTACACAAAAGTCTTTGCTGGATAATTTGTGCATAGTATTGCATACCTTTAGGCGTACGTATTAGAGCTCTCCCATCTCTAGTGGTGAACAAACATTGTGAAATATATGAACCTAATATGGTTCTTGCTTAATCCTGTATCGGCCCTAATAAACCATTGTAGCGATAATTGAAATCGATACTGTCACACGACCGCCGTTAAATAATTTAAACAATTATCAATATGTTTATCGTCCCATTATTGATGCTCGGTCGGGCCCATTGTCCTAGTTGACACTTATGCTCGATTATGCTAAAGCTGCTATGCTGGCAGAACGGTCAAGCAGAAGCCCTCGGGACGGGACGCAGTAACTTGACATAATAACACAAATTCCAGACATTCACCATCAGCAAATTCACTAACGAGCGGATTTCTACACCAAGTGTTAATAGGCCACAACCAAACCACATTCCAATTCGATCCGGCGACCGTCACCGGACAGGAAGGATAGAACAACCGCATAGTAGCGCACATTTCGCACGCATCTCGTTCAAGGATTACGAACATTTACACACGCACTTCTCCATACTCTGACCATGGCAGGAGCATTATTCTGGCTGCGGTTCACTGTTCGGTCCTTCGCCCGGAAAGGCAATGGATCGATTAGCGCATCTCGCCTTTAACCGTCTTTCGAACGCAACCATTCGGAATCGAACAAAAGCTGTAATGAGTTTCCTTTCCCGAGCGAAAGCGTAATTTGTGGTAGAACAAACCCGGCGGTTCGGGTTCACTGGGACTGGGTTCTTTTACCCTGCACACGTGCTCATTACGATGGCACGTGATTGTTTCCGTTACGCACACGGAGGTCGGGCCGGAAGGTGCTGGCGTAAAGCCGTCACCCACATGCGTGTTTGTGGGTCTCGGTTTCACATTTTGAACCGGTTAAACAGTATGTCAGAGCGAAGGAGGATGTCCTGCGAAATGGAATGGATGTGATGGGCGAAGGATTTGTGGGCGATTGGTGGGCGGAAGGCCAAAGGGTATCGATTTGACGCGATGGCTGCTAACGAACCGTAACGGTTACGGTTCGGAAGGATCGTGGAAACATGATTTCCGAATTACCTTGATTGATAACGGATAAGCGATAAAATATGATTGATAATTAGATTAATATGTCGTTCGATACTAATTCGTTTTACAATTCATATTCGTACATGACTGTAGCCCTGTGGTTGTCGCCCTGTGGTGGGGAAAATTGGTTGTGCGTTGCGAATGATGATGTTTTTGCTGCAACGGTTGTGCTGTTGAGACTTGAAATGATTGCGATCGATTTTTTCGAGTGGTGAGCGATGAATTTTAAAGCTGAAAGGGGATGTGTTTAAATTATTGTCCTCAATATAATGATGGGAATTAACTTTACTTAGATTTAATTTACGCTGGAGAGAAATTATTTACACTTTGTCGCCTTGATACAAAATTTAGTTGACTGGTCCTTATGCGTTACTGCTGAACTTAGTTTCACGTTAAATTTAACTTAGTTTTTCTAACTATTCTTTTCCACTGAAATGTGTTTCTTTTATATTAGCGCCTAGAAGTATGCAAAACGCTTTGAACACGCTAGTCATTTCTAACCCGAAGATTCTAACCCAAACTGTCAACCCAAACGATAGTGACTTTAGATAGAAAACTGAATTTTCTGTCAGTTTTCGCTATACATTGGAGCAATGAACGAGCAGTTAAGCTAAATGCCACTACATTCCTCTAAACAGATATACAAACCCAAGTTATTTGAAGTTACATATGGGTCTAGAATATATTGTATACTATCTTAATAATTGGTTTACTTTTTGAAACAATTCCGAACAACCATCAATAATAATTGTTATTCCTTAGGTTAGTTCTGCATGTAAAGGCCACCATCACCATCTAAACGTCAAAACTTGAAAATTAAACAACAAAATGGCGAAACCCTCTTATGAAATCTTTTTGGCACATTCGCCATGGCAACTGTGACAGGTTTTATCCTGCTGGTCCTAGTTTTCTTAACTTAGTTCGTTCATAGCCAGATAGACAGAAGTGGCTGAGGCTTAGTGTATCATAGACCTTTTTTAGTAATCAATCTATACCGTGGTACATCTTGACTTTCTAGTCTAGTAATAATAAGTCTAGTAAGCCAGAAATGTCAGGCATGACCACGAGGTCGTTAGGCCATGAAAGAAGAAGAAAAAGAACTCCGAATTAAAGTAGTTTACTTGAATTACTTCTCTTCTGTTTTATTTCTCAATCAAAACAATTGCAGAACTAATCCCTCAATAATGTACCGGTGTTTATGGTATACTACTGATGAAACTGCTCACTAATAGCTACTGACGTTTAAAGTGAACTTTAACCATCACTTTAAATCCCATCTGCTGTGGATGACGTTGCATCTTAACAGTACTAATGGTAGAAAATGGAATTGCATTAGCGGGGGTGTCTCTGTACATCAATGCACCACACACAGACACACACCACACCCTAAATGCATTAAATTCATAGCAATCACCGTTTCGGAATCGTTGGCCTCAACGATTTCTAGCCAATCATCGTTTTTAGCGATTGGGATGATGACGTCTTAAAATGGTGTTTGCCCGCGTACACTCACCCTGCACTCAACCCGATTACCATCTCTTACTATTCGGTGTGTGTGTGTTTTTTTTATCTTCTCCCCTATTTCTTCTGTACTTGCAGCGCTTCAAGGACTCGGACGTAGACGTGACCAGGAAGGATGGCATTCTGCTGCTGCGCGAGCTGGCAGCGGAAGTGAAGAACTTTATGGATTTCAAAATGAACGCCGTAATGGTGAGTAGCGCAATGCGTCCAGTTTCTGAGCGATAGCGTTTGTTCTTTACCGTACGTGTACCGAATGTTTTTCCCCGAAGCGGGTTCCTCCGTATGTGCCTCCACCCAACAATTTCTGCTCAGAACGATTCGGGTGTTGTCTAAGATGTTCCAACACATTCTGCCTCGAGGGTAGCAGTAGCATTGATAGTGGAGTGGAGCATTTTCTTGCAACCTCCTACTACCTTAAGCAGGCGTAGGTGCGGAACAAACGCAAGAAACTACTGAGCAATGCTTGTTGGAGCTGTTGGAAGCCAACTAAAGAAACGCAAAAAAACGAAGCTTTAAAAAGAGTAAAAGAAGAAAAAGGCATCCACCCGATCGCAAAAAGGCCCGAACCTCACGGAAGACGGTGCAGTGCAGATCTCGGTGGGCTGATTTGGGCAATGGGGCTTTCTTCTTCGTTTCAGCGTCAGATTAACGTTTGATTACCTTTCGAACGGAAATTTCTCCGTAAATTGGATTTAGCCTTAAGGCTATCGGGCTGCCACCCGCTCTCCCGCTCCTTGTTGGCTGTTGGTACCGTGTTGTTTGATGGGGGTAATGGGGTTTTCTGGAAAGCTTATCGAACAAGAAGCTTTGAAGGATTTTGCTCCAAAAAAAAAAAACGAAATTCAGGAAGAAAGTGAAATACAGATCGCCTGTAGCCTGCAGGTTCGGGCGAGCATTGCATTGAGTGGGAACCAAAACCGGGAAAAAAAGAAAATACAGGCACCCACTTTTCCTTGTTGGGTGGGATTCGTGTAGCCTTTTTTTTGGTCCTGCTCCCATACGACACCGTACAGGCAAGCATGATAAATGAGGTCGGAGTGGAAGCATCTTTCCCGGAGGTTTTGCCCGTAGGCGTAGGAAAAGCGAGAGAAAGAATGAGCGGTAGAGGCAGTAGTACTACGCTCTAAAACTTGTTTCGCTTCTGTGTTGTGTTCTGGAAATGTTTTGGCTTTAACCATGCAATCCAGTCGACTGAATCACAGTAGAGGGACCAATTGTTGACGGCGAGGGTGGCCAGTTTTCGCACAAAGTGTGCAGAGATGTGGAAGCGGCAAGGAGCACAAAAACATCGGATCAATTTTTCCTCCTACAGTCAATCGGTTTGTTGAAGCTTATTTGATTATTGGTCCCTTGGTAGGGGCTTATTTCGATCCATCCGGGAACTGGCGGTGCTTAATGGTTTAAATCGTGCGTGCTGTGGGAGAATGTTGGGATGGCAGAGGTACTGCTGAGCGGTACTACTGATGACATTTTAATTAAACCGCTTAGTGAAGAGTGACAGTTTAATGAACCGCTTTGTAAACGATGTTTTTTAAGTTAGTCTTTCAAAACTATTAGCTTGATATCGGATAACCATAAACGCTCTGTTTCTGAAAAAGGAATTAATAGAAAACGCCTAAATGTAGGCAATGCTCAGTACAAAAATTGGTTTAGAATGCTATATAGCACCATTTTGATGTGTGTCTTCTTTGTTGGCCTAACCACCTCTTAGGTCATGCCTGCCATTGATGGCTTACTAGACTTATTGTAACCGCATAGTTGGATAGTCAGTCCTCACTATGAGGGAACGGCCCAGATGAGACTTGAAGACCGGCGCCGCTGTCGCAGTAACCACCGGGCCGTCCCATAAGGTCGCTGTACACGGTACGATTCTAACCCGAATCTTCACTGACAGCGAATCTTTGTTTCAGTGTATTAGTGCATTCGAGTAGATTCGGTGAATCTTTTCGAGCTAAAAAGATTATCCGATTTTGGCGGACAACACGAATCTTTTGTGCAAATCTTTGACAACTCCTGCTAAGGATTGTTTATACTGTCACGTTCAAGGCTTACTTCTCTTTTTTCTTTGAGCGCTAAGTACCGATGTCTTTTCTTAGGTACCAGAAAAGGGAAGTTGATGTCAAAAAAATCATTAAAAGATTCGTGCCGTGTAAACGCAATATTGCACGCGATTCTTTTTTACAGCGCAAGCGATTCTTTTTTGTGGTGATATTGGTGAAATTCGCCATCAAAGAAAAGCACCGTGTACTCTACCGTATAGACTTCAACGCCTATTCTATATGTTTTAAAATCGGCGATTTTGTTATAAACATTATTGACACTTTATTAATGCTTGGAAATCTGGAGAAAATTCACGATCTCACTTGAACTTCACCAGCGAAATACCAGTTTCTAACCCAACAACTTCTGGAGTATACTCCGATGTTGCGGCTCAATTCAGTGAAGATCAGAGTCAGCCCGATCAAACCAGACGAGGACCAGAAATTTCCCAATACCTCCCCATTGGGAGTTAATCTATCTTAGATTTCGATCTTCGTTTTCGAAGTCATACAATTAAGTCCAGACTCATAAGAAGGTTCCAGCGATAATGTGGAAAAACTGTTAAATTGTGTTCAACATCATTTGAGCCATCAAACGTCAAAATGCATACAAACGAAAAACTGGCTTGAATTAAAGTCAATGTATATGGACATTCCACGCTGGGCGAATACTTTTTTCCACTAACTGTGTTTGAAGTAGCACTGACGCAAAGTAGCTTAATCCCTTCTGTTCCAGAATGTACTTTTTCAAGTTGTTTTTTTTTTTGGCAGATTTCATTGTAAACTTCACATAATTGAATACATTGAAATGGAAACCAAACACAAAACCCCTTTGATTCATTTCACAAGAAAATGAAACAGAAGTTTGTAGCAAACAGAAAAAAACGAAAAAGGGGCTTTATTATGTAGAACAACGCATAAAAGCATTCGGCCAGAATTTGCAAACGTATAAAAAGTAAAGCATTTTTTTTGTGTGTGGTGATTTTGCTCCTTTATGAGAATTTCTTTCTCTCATGCTTTTTTCCTAAAAATATAGAGTGAAAAAAATGAGATTTTTGAAAGTATCTATGCATAGTGAATGGACATTTCGTGGCACCCGAAGCAGAAGTTGGGAGCGAAAAAAACAGGAAAAAACAAAACCTTCACACCACGCAGTTAGCTTCATTTCCGGTGACTTAACGCCTTACGCTACCTGGCACGAGGTCAGTTCAGGGACAGCGTTATTTCCAGAGCGAGAATTTGCCAGTTCCATCCCGTAGAACATAATTTTTAATTCATCTTCCATCCAAAAACCCGGTGCAGATCGTACTCAATCTGTACACCTTTTTCGGGTTCTCGGGATGGTCGAGAGCGGCAGCGAGCTTTCCCCATTTTTTCGCACCGAAATTTTCATCCTTACGCTTCCGAAACAGGTGGCACCGGGTTTTTGGGGTTGCCGAATGTGGACGGAAAAAAAGAGAACGAAAAAAGAAAACGGAAAACCTTTGAAAAATTGGTCATTCCGAGTAGCGAGAAAGGATGGCAGCATGTTGGAAGCTGGCGAGAATAAAAATGAACCCAAACCGATGCAAAACATCAAAAGTAAATCGCTTACTCGAGAAATAACTTGAGCGTTGGGGTTTTCTCGTCCGGTTTCTTTTTTTTGTTTCGTTGGATGTGTTTGGTAAGGTCCATCTTTGAATGGTGATTCTTTTTTTTTGCTGTGCGCTTGTTGTGTAAGTTGGATTTAGCATGTCCAACGTCTACCGTAGGCACTACCACAATAATCAAAACGAAGTGTGTCTGAAGGGCCACTAAGCAAAGCAAAACACAAAACGGAGTACAAAAATTCACAAACTAAGCTGACGGCGAGCTTGAGATTCGCCTGCTTTCTTTCTAGTGAGGGTTGAATGAAAGTATATTTGAAATGTGTGCGTGTGTGTGGATATTCTCTGTAACCGCACTTACCGGTACGACCAAGGTACTATTCCCGGGATGAACTTGGCACACATTCCAGTGTGGGAAAAAAATGGAAACTAAACTCCCTTTGCGCTGCTCGTATCGTCCTACGGATTTTTGTGGTAAACGAGGAAGCAGAGCAAGAAGAGAGTAATAAATTTTCCGTATTTTGTGTGATGGTTTTTCTTTCTTCCGCATTCACCGTTACACAATCAGGCGTACGGAATCGAGGTCGGTAAGAAAACGTCGAAACAGAGAACCTGTCGCGGATGGGAATGTTTAGATAGTATCTTTTCTCCACAATTGACACTGTTGTAAGTGGTTTGGCTCAAAAAAAGAGTAAAAAACTAATGAAGAACAAGAGAGAAAAGGAGAATGAAAAAGAGAGCGCTTAACTGAATGGCTATGTGTGTGAATGAATCGCAGTCATACACTTACACAATTAGCCGTGCCAAGGTTCTGACAGCCTCATATGTTTCCAAAACCAAAACAAATAAATTTAAGCTCGATTGTGTATATTACCTGTTTTTGTTAGCCTATCCTTTGCCTATACATTTTTTTATCTTCTATATCGATTTTGCTATTCTTCAATTACTATTTCCTTTTATCTCCTATTCTTATTATTAAGGACTAATACTTTTATAGAAAACGTTCTATCTTCAGTTATTGTTTTTTTCTTAGCACTTTATTGCAAATTTTTACTCTTTTTGTTTCTAGTTCTGTTCCGTGATTTATCATTTTTAAACCTATTTTTATATCTATTATTATATTTAGTGGCATTTTTGTAAAAATGTCCTTTTTAAAGTACTTTTTATGTTGTAAGAGCTGATCTCATTCTACATTTTAATTTATCGACATCTGTTTAAGTTATTTGTGCTGGCATTTTATGTTCTGGGTAGATTATTTTAAAATGTATTCTTATCACGTTTGTCTAATAACCGCTTTTTTACGTTATTTAGTTTTGATTATTACTCTTTTTGATGTTTTATTATTGGTCTTACATTGTTTTATTCCAGATATGTTTTTTTTCCTTCGTAATTGTTATTATTATTTATAATGACTCTTTTCTATCATGTTCTTGCTTTTCAGGTGTTTCTTGTTAGATTCAATCTTTCCAATTGCTTATATGTAACACTTTATATTAGTAAATATGCAGAATCTATGATTTTGATCTAATATTCTCTTTTAAGAATAGCACCGAGTAGCCAACTCTTCGTGTTAAAGTATTACATTAATAATTTTTAAATACTACATTTGCTCCCAGTGCCTCCCAACTCCCACACTACCCATCAGTATGCTGATTGAAATAGTAAATGACGGTAAAGCGATTCGTATGGTAATTTAATTGCATCAAATAGGGTTATGAAAATTCTATTGATTTGGGTGCGCGAGCTTAAAAATGTCGGCATGTCGACCCGCACCGCGTATTGATTGCTTCTGCATAATAAAGCACATTTTAGGCCGGTCACCATTGTTGAGACGCTAATGGTGCCATTATTATTCAATAGCGTCCCACAAGCGAACGCGAACGGTGTGCGATGTCGAGCGGTGCGTTGTGGAAAAAACCGATCGTCCTTTTCCCCGTCAAACCCCGGCTCGGTACAGTTGTGCGCGTCGACGGGGTGTCTGGTTAAGCTTTCGCAGCAATCCTCAACAATCAATTTCCGGTCAGTAGTGCGAGCAAAATTTATCGTTGTATCGTACACCCGATAATAATTAACAAGCGCCAGATTCGAGCAACTCGTCACCGTGATGGGATGGACGTACGCCAGTTTTGTGACTGTGTGTGTGTTGTTGTTGGGACTACCGAGCCGATTCGCATCAATTCCAAATCCAACTAAAACCCCACTACAATGCCAATAATAATCATTCAGCGAATGATGAATTCGTAAATTGGCACCATAAAATCTGCTTCGGCGGGCGAAAAGCATTAGTGCGTAATATCGAGTGTCATGATGAGAATATAAAATCAATTCGTTCGTCCGTGCGTTAATGTGGGTATGGTGGTGGTGTTAGTTGAACGTCGATAAAAGGGTGATCTCCTTTCTGGTGCCTGAAGATGACGTGGTGTTCTTGCGTTTGTTCTAAGTAGTAACGAGATCGCGTTTCATCTTTACGCGCTCCCGGCATTGGTTCAAGTGTTGTGTCTTGCTATTCTGACTATTTTGTGTTGGGAAAGAACACAGTAAAATGTTCCAGTATGGTGCTCAAAATGCGCCTAATATGTCTATTGCCTGCTAGTTTCCACATTCCGCACCAAACTTTAGCTACAGTGTGCAGCCAAAGCTCTCGCTTGTTTGGCAAATTCAATTAAAAATTCCACTGCACGTTGGCAGTCATTGTGTATGGGCGTAAAAATTCCTCCACCCAGTCATCATAAAACCCTGCCATGTCCTGGTGTTGGGTCGTAGCCAGTGAAAGGGAGAGACACATCGATCCACCGTGGCGAGATGTTGTGTATTGTGCAAGGACGAGATAGCCCAACTTTAACTCGTTTCGGCATGATGCTGTAAATGTTGGTAATGATGGGGCAGGTTTCGGTCGGTTTGGTGTCGGGTTGGTGCGTTGTATTTTGGACGCCGAAACGTGCTTCCCCGAAAACATGACGAAACACTGCGTGCGTCCGCTCATTAAGTGTTGTCCATTTGCCCGTGTGCCCGTCAGGCCGTCACACAACGATTTCGTTCTGTGCGCACAATTTGAATCCGGAGATAGGGCGTTGTAGAAGGTTTTTATTAGATCAGTGTTGTTTTGTTTGGTGTTTCGGTCAGTTGAAAGATCGTTTACGGTATACCTTTTATGGATGTAGGTAGGCTGCATTAAAACGGTTTCAGAAGAATTGCAAATGAGGCGAAGCGTTTGCGACTTTACCGGGCGTTACAAGATTGTTTGGTTTGTAATCGAATATTGTAATCGAATTGTAACTTGAAAATCGTTAACATTTTTATAAAAAAATAGTGAGAAAGAGTATAAAGAAGGAGATACAAACAGGGAAAATAAAGGAGTTCATAAGTTTATCAAATTCTATTCCAGACAAACGTTTTCTTGGAAAATTTCTATAATAATGCACTACATCTATTGTTGCGTGTTGTTTGTTCAACTGTTTTAAAAATTGCATACTTTTAGGCGATATCATGGAACATAATGCTTAACAAAGTTGAGAATTTCATACTTTTAAATAGCATCATCTAAAACTTTCCCTAAATACTGGTTTATACGTCCTTTGTAATTTGCGTTAAGTTGCTTGTATAGGCCAGTTTGCACAGTTAAATCGTAGCGTGTAAACGCAGTTTGCGCCATTAGGCTTGCACATGCCTGAAAATTTGGCTTGAGTTAAACCAGTCTGAACGATATTAGATATGTTTTATCTGAAGGATCTTTTTCTTAGATAATTTATAGATTAATGTACTGCGCTTATCGTCTTTAAACAACACACATACAAAAAATTGCATACTTTTAGGCGGTGTTGCAAAAAACCGTTCCTATATGTTTACATTACCTTGTTAAGAATTTGGTGTTGATTGTTCACGAGTAGCATGTAGTTTTACATGGTTCATTGATATAGATTTACGGTTAATATTAACATTGGCTCACGAAAGGCTTTAGTCGTGCCGTTTGAAGCTGTTTTATGTTCTTTTTTGGCCACAATAACCTTCCACCAAACGTAGTAAGTATGTATAAGCATTTTTAAAGTGTTTTCTGTCATAAAAGCTTTATCCAAGCAAGTATTCATTTAGCTTAAAATAAAGGAGACTTCCGCTATTAAAACACTGACACGCATTCAGCCCCCTTTATGGATCGTTCAGTTTGGGACAGTGAAATAAAAACAAAACTGGTCAACATTTTATCATACATGCGGCACACTCAACCCATAACCTTACCCAGACACTACTAAAACGCCAAAATGTGTGAATGCCTTTGCCGTCGGGTGCGTTGTATCATCGTCGACAGTATGGTGGGAAAGAACAGCAAATCGGCAAGCTGACGAACTCAGCTGATACCGTCGTGTCACGGCGGACGGTACAATATGGACAGAAAGATTGAATTTCGTGGTGACGAGAGCTAAGCTTGTAAAATTTAGCCACATTAGATTAAGGGACCGGTCGCCTTGCGCGCGATGACGTCTAAACGGCAGACAGCTTCGCACCGATCCTATTGCAAAGGGCGGTTGTTTTGTTGGAGGATTTTTTTTTTGTTGGTGATTGTTGCGTTGGCTCTCTACGCTACGCTTCCAAAGGTTCGTTTCAAAGGTTTTATGTATCGCTAGAAATCGGCCGCAGTTTGTTGGACATATGCTGGAGGAAAGTGTTTTATGGAGGATGAAAACTTTGTCCCAGAGGTTGATCGGATACGTGGGGGAAGCGGTTATCGTCCGGAGAAAGGGAAGACGGGACGAGGAGACGGGTTTTGTACGGTTTTAAACTCTGGGGCAGAATTTATCCTTGCTGCCACGTTCCGCATACCAATGAGAGCGATAATCGATAATTTTTGTCGTCTATCTGTGCTAAACAATGCTGAAGAGATCGAGATAGGGCGATAGAGTATGGGTAGGTGGCCCCATACACACACACACATACAAGCACCTACACGTGCTGAGATTTTCTGACGGCCCGTTTTCAAAGTGACCCTGGCGAGAGGCGAACCAAGGCGTTCTCCGCTGCCCCACAGGTCATGAATTATGGGCTTTGACTTATTTATGGTTTCATATTTTGCAGTGACTCTGTGACGAGGGAACTCGCACACTAGTAGCCGGTTTTCGGGCGGCAAAAGGGGGCTAAGGCCATAGTTTGTGGATCAAACGTGTTGTTCTTAAAGGAAAGCGTTTGGAACGGGGTGCGAAAGTTTTGTTTTCAATTTTAAAGGCAAAACCCTTTTTTTCTTGGTGTAGCTGATGGTTTGCTGACGCAGCAACAGCAGTAGTAGTAGTGCCCGCGGGAATGCTCAAAACCCCACCCAACGGCGGAGAATGTGCACTGGATAAAGGCACGGAGTTCTGCAGGATTTTGATTTTTAATAGAATATTTTATGTGACGGTGATTGAAGAAGGTAAGCGGTGAACATTTTCGGCCCTGCCACGTGTAAACCGGATTTCGGTTCCAGTCGTCCAGTTTCGGCTTGACATGCCTAACGTGTCGAAATGGGGCGGGTCCGGATTTTCGGTCAATGGAAGGAAAATTTGGAGAATACGAACCCTTTTTTTCGACCACCCTCCCCCGCATGACTTATTGATGAAGGGTCCTGCCCGTTTATGAATTAATGCGACGCGCGAACGATAGCCGAGGGTTTTGTAGAGGTGTCGGTGTGAAAATTGATGAATTTAATCAGGTACGTGGTAGGGTTGGCGTGTAAACCGTGCATACAGGGATGGGATGGATCGAGATAATGGAGAAAATTATTTTTAGGATAGAAAATTGGACACACGGTACGCGTGAAAGAACCGAACGTTAGTGTATAATCGAAATCCATGCACGGGAAACCCGCTTGGTGTTTAATTATTCAATTAGGGATATTGTGGCATCGGTGTCTTTGGTCGCATATGCTTTACAGCGTTCAGGTATTGAACGTCGTGGTTCTAGCATATTGTGTGAGGATTTTGAAACTTATTTTTGATTTGGTTCTCAATCAATTATTAATTGTTAATTAGGCACGGAATTGTAGAATGGTTTTGATGTGTAAAAGCCCTACAGTGTGATTAATTATTTGATTTCTTTGCAAGAAGATTAAAACCATGTAATGTGTGATGTCCATGTGATATTTTATATTCTAGTACCAATATTGAATTGAATTTAAATTATGTCTCAATTTGGTACACAAATTGCATACTTTCAGGCGTTCATAAGAACGAAATTAGCAAGTTTTTGGCCTCCCGTTCAATAATATAAGTCAAGAAGCGTGTACGGATCACCAAAAAGGAATCGTCATCGTGAAAAATTATCAAACACAAATTCTGAAACGTTTTGTTACACAAATAGCATACTTTAAGGCGTGGTGAATTTTTTTATATTGATCATAGTTACTTTAGAATTTATCGTACTCTGTTTTGGTTAAGAGTATTAATAAATAGTTTATTTTCTAGCGCTTTATAATTCTGAATATTTTTTACCTGGTAGAATTGTTTCCAATAATACAACAAACATAATTCTCCAACATTGCTTAAAGTCCCCAGTATGGTAAATTTTAATTCAGAGTAGCTTCTAAAAGTAAAATAAGCTCATTTCGCTATCTGCGCTCATTCCTCCAGAAGTATGAAAATTCCCTAAAAAAAAAACTCCTGTTCCAGATGGCATTAGCATGGAATGAGACAGTAATATTTATTGTTTATTGCATCTATTGCGAGGTGTTAGTGGTGGTGTTGTCGGCCTTAATGGTGTCGGTGTCGGTTCCCCCATCACATACACATACACACGCATATCGAGTATAATTTGACGGCGAGTGTCTTCGCGAGAAGTTTTTTTTTTCTTCTGTGCGAAAATCCCAACGAAACCTGCAATGTAAAGAGTGTACCCCTTTCCACCGTGGAGGTGGAACCCTGATTCTGCTCATTGGTTCTACCCCGACAAGCGTAAATGGTTCATCCGGAAAATGGGAACCGTTTTCCAGATAAAAGTGAAACGCTAAAAACTGTCGCCTTTGTAAAAGGGGAACGCTCCGTTACTGTGTGGAGCGACACATTATTGGAGTACACGGAGAGAGGAAAAGTCACTGTCCGATGGTTGGCAGGCGAAAAGGGAGTGTCTGCGGTGTAACTGGGTAGTGGGGGGAAATGTTAAGAAATAATGCAAATGGAGAGTGCCATGTAAGTGAACGATACCAGCAGAAAGCTGGTATGATTGTAGTAGGCACAGAACGGAACGATCTTCAATGTCGGTTTGGATGGTGCAGTAAACGCAAACGCACACACACACACATTCAGCGGTGAATGTGAGGAGGAGACTGTGAAGGAAAACGAGGAAAGGATAAAAAGAAAATCGTAAGTACCGAGCGGGGCACACTAGCGCAGACCAGAGATGCGACAAGGATAAAGGAGTGTTCAAGTTAAAGTCGATGTAAAAGACAGCCAAGTCATAGCATCTGCTGCAGCACGGTCCATGTTGTCGTTGTTTCGCCAGGGACGCTGTAAGGCAGAAGGGTTCTGCAAAGGGTGTGTGATACGGGGAAGAATTTTGGTGTAATAATGGGTAGGCTCAGGCGATAAAGAGAGAGAGAGATCTACCTAGTGAAAGAAAGAGTAGAGCACTTAGGTTTTTGTGGTGCGAAAAAAAAAAACGACAACCAAGACATCGGCAAACCTCCGACAGCGACGACAAGGAACAAGCGGATGGTGTGGTGTGGTGTAATGTGGAGGTCAGAAAAGTGAAAAACATTTCACTTCCTGAGCGGAAAACATAAGGAAAATGGCGAGATAAACTTCGCGATTGTTTGACTCTGCTCAAGCTCGTGCCTTGTAATATCCCCGTCGGGTTGTAATGTGTTCCGCTTAGGGTAGAACCGTGTGCTTGCTGTAAGCGGATGGTGAGCGTGAGAGTGCGCACGTGTGTGTTGGTAAACACTGTGACGGCGGAAGAAAACGGAGATCGATGGGTGGTGTACGGGGGTGTACCGTTTTTTTTGCTGTTGCTGCCGCTTTTACTTCCACCGGAGTTCCCAGCAATCACAATGTGTATTACGACATTAGTTTGATGGAATGTAATGACGGGGTTTGTGTTGAAAGTGTTGAATGAATAATTATGCTGCTTTACCGCTATTATCATATGCCTCATTGACAAGCAGGCACGTGCATTAGAGCGGCTGGCATGTGGCACAGTGTGAAAGCACGTTAATTCTTGCTTGCTACCGGAAGTATTCCTTCTGGATCGATTAGTGTGTTAGTTTATTGGTTTTGTGATGTGTAAGTGGAAGGTTAAGCTGTGCCTATTTACTCTCTTGGTCGTAAAATCGGATGCGAACGTGTTGCAGTATGGACTGATTTATAGAACGGTAATTGAATTAGCTTTAGGAATAGGTGAGCGGCGATGCATGCAATCCGCATGACAAAAGCGGCAATTTAAATGTTAAGCTAATATCGATAAACTACGGATAATAATTAGTAGCCTGGAGGCTTATCATAAATTCGAGCTTATTTGCAGATTAAAGCCAATATTTTGGTTTGAATTAAATTGAACGGTTGAAGTTTACAGAATAGCTTGAAATGCAGAGAAGACTTTATTGGTTTTATCTTCGTTAGTATGGCCAACCGAATTCTACTGTGCCGTGTAGGCTAATAGTTTGGTCCCTTGGTTTGTTGGTTGGTGCGGAAGTTTTGTGCCGCTGCCGCTGCCGCCATATAGCAATCGTTCGGACAAACGCCAGGAATACCAGGTGCTCCGCGCACGCCAGGGTGGCCTGTGGATGACATTGTAAAATAATGGTCATGTCATGCTAATCTCGAAAAAAAAAAAAACATTCACTTTGCACTTACCCGCTTTGCCAGGTTCACCACGTTCACCTGCACGGCCAGGTGGACCTATCACGGAATCACCTGGCAGTCCAGGAGGACCGACCGGACCTTGAGGACCAACGTAACCCACACCATCGCGACCATTCTCCCCGGGCATACCCGGTTCGCCGCGTTCTCCAGCCGGTCCAGTCACACCTGGTGCTCCCGGTTCTCCCGGTATCCCGCGATCCCCGGTGAATCCAGGGAATCCACGCTCTCCTTTCTCACCAGGTCGTCCAGGAGTACCCGGTTTTCCGGGTCGCGAAACTCCCGGAGGTCCAGGAGGTCCAATCAATCCCTCCGTAAGCTCGGCAATGTGATCTCTCAGAACGGCGCGACAAATGTCGCTTACTTCTGCCTCGGTATAGCTACGTCCGGGGACACCGGGAACACCTGGCGGACCGGTTTGTCCCGACAGACCGGGAATACCTTGTGGTCCAGGAGCTCCATCAACACCCGGTGCACCTGGTACGCCTGGTGCACCTTCCGGACCCCGGAGACCTCCAGCACCTCGTTCTCCGGGTAGTCCCGTGTATCCCGTCGGGCCGCGATGTCCGTACGACATGAAGTTTTCAAAGTATCGTCCACCACCTCCTCCTTTCTCGATGGAACCCTCACCAGGTGGTCCTGGAGGGCCTGGAAGACCTGGAGCACCGGGAATACCCGGCAATCCCTGGGTGCCAGGGAGTCCTCTGTTACCCGATTCACCTTTCTCTCCCTTTGATCCGTCATTTCCTCGCTGTCCAGGTAAGCCAGGGGGTCCTGCCACTCCTGACGCTGCACGTGCATCTCCGGGTTCACCTTTCGGTCCTCTAGGACCAGGTTCTCCAGGGTATCCTACACCGTCTTCACCTCTCGGTCCTGATGCACCGCGTTCTCCCTATACCGAAATTCAAAAGGAGAACCTAAGGACATTTCTTTTATAAGAGACTTCCATAGCTTACCTTTTGACCGGTCGATCCCGGTAATCCATCGGCACCTGGAAGTCCTGGCGCTCCGGGAGGACCAATTAAGCCTCGCGGTCCAGTTATCGATTGTCCATCACGTCCTGGAACACCGATGTCACCTTTTTCACCTCTCACGCCCACTCCGGGAGGTCCCTGAGGGCCGGGCAATCCTCTCGGTCCAACCGGGCCAGCTACAGCTGATCCTGCTACCGCTGCCGCGCCCGGTTCGCCTTTCTGGCCTTTAAGTCCAGTAATGCCTACTCCGATCTCTCCCTTTTCGCCTTTCTGTCCGATCCCAGGAATACCTGGAGGTCCTTCTAACCCGCGTGGTCCAGGAGGTCCCTGAAAACGGAGAGTAGATTATCGACGCGATGTTGCTATCTTCATGAGATAGGTTTTTCAATACCCGTCTTCCAAAAGCACCAGCCTCTCCTTTAAGACCTGGTAGGCCAGGAGGTCCCGCTGGACCTGGTGCACCCTGAGTGAAGGAAAGTAGACAAAAAGTAGTGTATATGTGTTGCTTAAACTAGTCTATTCGCCTGTAACAACCACTCACATCCGTTCCGTTGTATCCCGGTGGACAAACAGCATTACAGTCCGGTTTTGGAGTAGGTCCTTCGGGAAGGTTCGCAGTCAAAGATGCCACATCATACACTGGCAGCTCGTCACAATTGCCTCGAGCCGGTCGGGTTGGATCACAGTTCATTACCATCCACTGCACATCGATCACCGGCGATTCTGGTTCAAATACAGACGTTTCTGCGAACCTAGAAATAGAAACGTAGCCATCCGATATGTCGAAACGGTCCCGAGGTTCCAGTGGTACGTTCAAGTTTCCATCGGTATCGCGCACCGGACGACAATCGACCCAAAGATTGAGATAATCGTTCGTCACCCCGAGCATAATCTTGTGCCAGTTGTGATCGAACAGCTAGAGTCACCAAGTAATGTTCAGTTAGAATACTGCTTTGAGCTAGATATTAACTGTCAGTTGAAAAGCTCACCGAAGTGTGATGGTACTCCACAATCTGCTGCTCACCCTCGGTCGCCGGTAAACCGATCTGTAGTATCTGTCGGCCAGGGTTCAGCGTAATTGCCAGCTGACTCTCCTGTACCTCGTTCGTCACCTCAAACAGATGCCAGGAAGATTCACCTTCATCCTCAATGCGATAGGTACATTCGAAGGAAAACTGATGCGGCAACCCGAGTGGAAATGCATCGCCCGAGCGCATTGTCAGGTTGGCTTCCTTCTCGAAGCGATAGGCAGTTTGATACTCGTTCGTACCCTGGAGACGGTGCATGTGCTTACTGCTCGCTTCAATTTGATCCAAACGGAACTCCCGGATCAAATCGAACGATCGCAGATCCACATCGCCGGGTCTCCAACGTCCGCATGGGCCTTCCTCATACTCTTCCTCGTCTTCTTCGATTTCTATCCGATGTTATCATGGAACGTTTAAATGGACGCTTGACGTTAGATTGGTTTAACCTTGAGCATTGTGGTTCATGCACAAACTTACGCGACTTCACTAGGCTTGATAGACATATTAAAAGCATACACAGTCTTTTTGGGAGAAATTGTGAGCATGTGGATGATAAGATAAATAGTGAATAATAAAATTAGCACTTAAGAAACACACCACGTACACCTTATTCTTGACACACATTCTCTAGCTCTAGAAAAGCTGTTAAAGGAACGACAACCACACACCTTACTATGGAAACACGAATCATTTTTAAATACACTGACATAAATCACTGTTCTTCCTTTGTTCGCCGCTTTCCTTTACATGCTTCACAGCACAGCACAATTGGAACGCAACCAGCAGCAAGAAACGAGATCCACTCTAGATCAAATCTAAACACCAACTGATCGGTAACGATTTGCCGAAGCCCGTTGCGAAGATTCCCCGAACACACTGACATTGGCACTCAAAAATGGGGAAATTAATTCAACTACCATATGCTTCCTGTACGCCAACGGTCCGGTATGGGCCGGGGCTCATCGTCAAACCAATCTCGTCCGCCAACCATCGGACGATGCTAAAACATGCTGTGTGCCATGGATGTAAGATAAATTAACTCCATTGGCATGCACAGCTTCGCTGGCTGTAAAGCTGTTCGCCAGATGTGTTGTTGCCCGTGTGGCATTTCTTGCCTAGGTTTGTTTCTGCTGTTGGTGTTGGGTGTTAACTTTAGAGAATTTTATTAGGAACTGGGTCACAAGAATGAATTCCACGCCAGTACAGTGAGAAAAGTCGACTTTGGCTTTTTGTTTTGTTCCAGTTGTCTAATTCGAGGGTAGAGTTTTGTAGAGTTCTAGTTTATATTAAGGATGATACTTGAACAATTTCAGACAGTGAGACAATCGAATTTCTTTGATTTGAGTTTTAGCAACTTTCATGCTAATTCAATTCAATTTTCATTTAATATAAATTGTAGTTAATGCCTAGTGCCAGATAAATTTGATTAAAGTTTTGCATTGTATTAGCAAAAACTTGTTAATGTTAGACTTCATCTAGCAGTGGATTTAGCGGACTTTTATGTACTGTAGAATAGCTTTAAAGCAATTTATATTACTCTTAACTTATTAATCATTAAAATTTAAATCAAAGAAGAGAATACTCATGTTATATTCAATTCTTTTTCACATATCCACTACCTTACTAAGCTTGATTGAAACAACTTCAAGAAAAGATGTAACGTTTCCCGCCGTCAGAAACCCGATCGTCAACAAATGCTTTGTCATTTTGATATCGTTTGCAACCTTTTGTTTGTAAATTTACGGTTCAATTCTTTTATGAAGGTAGCACCACGGGAGCAATGTCTCATGCAGGCCAAAATGTCGGCAGGTAAGGTACGAAGTGCGCGTGAATAGAATCTTTATATTACTTCGAACATCAAATCCGACATCGTTAGACGCCAAAACTTTACTAACGAGCGTTCCGCGCGCGGCAACCGTCCATGTGTTTGTGTGTGTGTGTGAGTGTGTGTGTGTGTGACTATGTTGACTGTTCGTCCTCGTTTGGCTTCGTTTTGGGGAAAAACTTTGGAGTCCAAACACGAGGAACGTCCAAAGTCAGGCGGGCAATTGATGAACGGGAAACTTTTCATCGTTTGGCTCAGAAATTACTCATTAAGTGCTGCTTAAAGCCAATGGCGTGCAGACCCGTGCACTGTTTGGTGCTTTCCGGGAAGTGCGATGAGGGAGAGAAGAGGGGAGGGGGTTTTTTGAATTGAAGGTTTTTCCGGCTGGTGATCGCTTTCAACCAGCATTTTCCTAAATACAGCAGCAGCAGCAGCTTCGTGTTACCGTTTTTGCACACATTTGATGTCGATATTTGGCAGTTCCTTTTAACGGGCTCGTGATAAAAGGTGTGGAGATGGAAGGGGAGGAAGGGGTAAGGGTAGACTGTTTGCACGACCCGCATTTCCATCGCATTTGCACGAACCATTCGCGATGACGAATGACGAACGGTGACGAATGGCGGACCGTTATCGTAGGCGGCAAACGGATTCTTCCACCTAGCACGGGGGTTTTGATCACGCCCCAGAACAAGATCTCGGCACCAGGACGGGAAGGCGGGAGAAGGGTTTTCCAACACTCCCCCCTCCCCTCTTAAAATGGAAGCAGGAGAAGGGGCAGCAATGTGTTGGAATAAAATGCTGCGCCACTTTCTGCCGAAGCAACTCCGCCAAACTCACAAAGCAACAGTACAACAGGCAGACGAAGAACGAATCGTAAAATTATCGTGGAATTTATTGTCTCCCATTTTGGGGGGGTTGGGGGTGGGTGGTTGAGCTTTCTCACCCACTGCTCCATCCCCTGCCCACCCCTCCTTCAATACAGTTGGTCTGGTTGTTTATTTACTTTGGGCTGGCACCAAAGCGTCAGGGCGTCAGGACGAAAGGATGCCTGGGTTGTACGTTTTTTTTTCTTCTCTCTCTCGGCGCTTTTTTTCCTCGTCTTCTTACTACTACCTCCCCCCCCATCCCCGCCTCCACCACCCACTCGAGGGTTTTTT
>KZ062024.1:85595-116638 GCA_002091835.1 Anopheles maculatus
TTTCCTGCCTGTTTTGTAGCCTAAAAGTATGCAATCGGAATGCGTGATTTAATTATACACATTCATAGTATTCAATCAATTCTATCATTTGAACAATTATTAGGTAGTTTAGAACTTGTTGGGTATTTTTTTTCTTGAGAAAATAAAGGATGATAATTTTTGTTTAATATGTTTTTATGAGATTAGTTCTTTATCCTGGTTATGACACCAGAAACAAATCACAATCAATCCTTCAACATTTCTTTGGTTTTTGAAAATAAAGAAGCGGTGATTTGTTTCTTAAAGTGTGCTAACTTCGTTTATCTATCTTTTCTGCTAATGCAGTTTATGCTTCATTTACTTCTAAGAATAACAAACAATGTTTTAATAATAATGAACGAATCAAATTATTTGACTCAAGTCCAACATTTTGATGCGCCTTACGCGCCTTACAAATTGGATCAATGTGCTCACGCCTGCAGGTATACAATATTGTGCCTCACTTACCAAGAGCTCAGAGACTTTTTAATTCGTTCACCGAAAATCCTATAAAAATGGTTGTCAAAACAATAATTACATACATTCAGGCGTCACAAATCCGACACGTTGTGTGTGGTTAAACCCGTGTGTTAACTGAAAACTTTCTGATGCATCTCACTCATATAAAGACACAGCTTACAGAAAGCTGCAAAGAACAATTTAGTACGGACTTTTGTGATAAAGAGTGCCATGGCTTTCGCAAATCTAGATCCAACAGACATTGTCAAAAAAACATGTCACCAGTTTTCATCAGTTCATCGCCCTAAACAAAGATTGTGGTGTTGTGTCCTTTTTCGTTCTCGCTTCTCACAGAACTCAACACTGCATTCCGTCCGTCCAAAGCGAAAGGACACAGGTCCAAAAAAGTTCGTGTATACAGTGTTAGTTCGGCTGTACGATTAAAATAATTTCGTTACGTCAATAATCTTCGCTACACTAGCATTCCAAAGCCCTCCCCTCGGCTGTGATTACTTCAATTAATTACAAGCTGCACGGAAACTTTGCACATTTTACAAAAACCAACCTGGCACCAAACCAGGAGGGAGCTTCGGTGTTGGCCATGCACTTGGCGTGGCTTGACTTGAAGCTACGGAGGAGCACGGTTTACATGTGACCCCAAATGCGCAAGTGCACAACTTTTCACAACGGCTTTTTTTGTTGCTTTTCCTTTCTCCTCGAGATGTATAGGTGTGTTTGTGGGTGAGTGTGCGTGTGTGTGTGTGTGTGTGCTGTTAAAGTAGCGTCAAGTTGCAGTGTGGCGTTGTAGAGGGTTTCGCACGACGTCCGTCCGTTCGTGTCCGTATCGTCTTTATCGTGTTTCTAATTTCCTAATGTTTCCATAAACAGACACGATCCAATTATGATGGGAACTTGCCCATAGACGTTTGCTCCTTGGAGATGAGAGGAAGGGGAGGAAGGGGAGGTATTCTTTTTGCCGCGTGTGATTTCATGGCAGGCGGATGGGCATGGGCAAAACTTGCGGGTGATAAACTTTCGCTATAACTTATCTGTGCATTAAAATCACTTTGACACCAATTTGCTGGCATACATCTGTAAAAGTTGGAAACTTTTTTATGCCTGTTTGTTCTTTTTTACTCTCACTCTCTCTCTCTCTCTCTTTCTCTCTTGGTTACTCTCTTCTTGCCGATACTTTGTTCGGCTCGGTTTGCTCGGTACACATCACATCCGGAGTTGATTTTTTTGTGAAGGATTTGGCCGCCTAGCAAGGACCCCTACACTTGGCTTGGCTTTCTTTGGCTGCCGGGGCATTGAGAGCCCAGGGTTTCCATTCCTAGTTTCAATTTGAAGCAATTACCAACCGGACCCGAAAAGCCGAAGCTGATGAGATGGACGTCAGTTGGAAAAGCTAGCGCTTGCTTTTGGGAAAGCTAGTGCTGGCCGGTCTTGGAAGCACTTTTTTTGAAGATCTTCAGGAAGCAACTTTCTAAGGGCTTTGCAACGAAAGGCTTCCGGACGGAAGGCAAACTAGACAAAGAAAAGAGGCGAGATAGATCGAGCGAAGAAAAAAAAACCAACCCGGAAGAAGAAAATAAAGATGCGCTTATGGCCGAGGGAAAGAATTTCCCTTTAAAGAAAGGAAAAACGGGCGAGAAACCCCGCCAGTAGGGCAAACTAGATATGAAAGGATGGTAAAGAATACTTTAGTTTCAAGTTTCCAGTCCGTGGCACTGGGCACGGCAACATCGAGGGAATGGCTATGTTGGGAACGTTGGCGTTCGGCTATCATTGCCGTTGGTTGATTTCGTTATAATTTTCACCGGTTCGTTGGCCATCGGTGGGTTGTGCTCGTGGTTCCCCGGCACTTCCGGTCACTATTTCCCGGCCGAGGAACGACCGAACATTTGAGAACCGGGATGAACTGCAACCATTCTGAACCTTTGAGGATGGGCAGGAAAAATGGAAGAAAAACAGAGGGGGCCTGGTTAGTGGTTCTGGTTGCCCTGCATTGATCAGATGCTGTTTCCTTGCTTGTGGCAGTGTCGTTTGCTTCTTGTTGGGTCTTTTTTTCTTCTCTTTTTTTCATTTTCATACTTCTCTCTCTCTCTCTCTCCTCCCTGCAGTTGCTTAATGATGAAAGTTTTATTATAAGTAATCATCTATAGCAATTAGAGTTTCGTTTCTAGCCATGTTTTTTTTGCTGTTGCTTCCCTCTTTATTGTACAATCGCAAGTTTTACTTCTTTTGAATCACGTTGTTGAAATCGGTCTCGTTGTAAGCGAGTGCTGCTTTACCAAACTTACGGTGAAAGTTTCCGAATCTTTTTGCATAAGTAAACGAAGAAGACATTCTTACTGGAAGAGTTTTATTTTGCGATAAGAGATAATGATGTGTCCTAAGAAATGTTTAATATTTAGATCCGGTACAGCATCTGTGCTGTTGTTATTAAAAATTTTAAACCTATTTACATGTGTATTTACCTGTATTTGTTTTTCGTGCATGTTTACCATGTTTTCTTCTTCAATTTTGTTGTAGATAAGGCAGTATTATGATGCAGTTTTTTAAATTATAAAATATAACAGTGTGGATATTTTCTTTTTACACTCCGGGTTGGTTCTGATGGTTCTTTCCCGTTGTGAAACAACTCTCCTGGATACTGAGTGCTTGCGATGTTTGTTCTTGCTATTTCCTCCGGCAATAGTTGCACGATGAAACGTTGCTCATCTTCCCGAGAAAACACCCCAACCAGAACGTTGGCGGGGTCGAAGCTCTGTTGATTTGACGATTCGCGAAGTTCTTCACGTTCACTGTTTTGCTTCCGCCGGTCTGTTTGACGGAAAAGACTTTCCCTATCCGAGGTTCGCAATGGTTCGACGCACCCGAGTGCAAAGTTACGCACAAAGAAAACGTGCTCTTAAATCTTGTAAAAGGGCGAGTACTTCAAAGGGCAGAGTGGGTATATGCTTTCCGCTTTTTGTTTGTTTTGGTGCCTGATAGGACGGATACTTCTGATGCTGCTGCTACTACTGCTGATATTGCTGAAGTACAGCAGATAAGTGGTACAAATTGAATAGAGCTGGTTGGTGTTGTTTTTTTCCTGGTGGTAGCAGCTTTTTCGAGGGGTAATGTATTGAGGATCAAGCCCGTCCTTGACCGAGGGATCGGGAGTCGTTGAATTTGAATAGAATAATTTCTACCGGTTGTGTAGAGCGTAAGAAACAGTGTACGTATCGTTTCAATAGCATTATCCAGCAGGTGATTATCTATCGTATTCATTGGTTATTGATACGATATTTCCAGTATTGGAGGGAGCAATCCTGAGCAAAGAGATAAAAAATATCTTAGTGGGTTTTGAATCGTCAGTATGATTTATGTGAAAAAGAAGCTCATCGAGATTGTTTGAAGATTTCTGTAAATCTTGATGCTACTTTTCAACTTTCAACTGGAATAGCTAAAGGTATAAACTATAAATATTATAGTCAACCAGGATCGAACTATTAATTCTTCATTCATTCTCATGCAATGAAATTTCCCGGCCATTGTGGTTGATAAAAAATCAACCCACGAAAGACCCCATAACATATATGGTATGTACATGTGCAAGACCTTAAAAGATGTCACAGACTGGGTAGTTCGGTGTCATTTACATGACATGGTAAGCCCATTGGAGCTTGGAGAGTTTGGTCTGCAGCACAATAGTGAGATCACCCTGTAACTAATTCAGATCGCAATTCTTACAGACCCTTCAATGTTACATTTGGCGCTAAAAATGCTTTTGGAACAATTTATTTTCCCCTCCATTTACTATTTGGATGACCAATAACGCCTGAAAGTATGCAATTATTGCTGCTAGTAGCTATTTTCTATTCGTTTTGGTTGATGCGACCTCTAAGAGATGCTAAACCTGGAACGTAAAGCTTCTTTTGAAAAGTATTGCATAGATTCAGGCATGTTCTTCAAAAATCAAATTATCAATTAAGTCTTCTTTTATGAACCAGGGATGATAAAAAATAACTGCTTTTATTTGAAAACTTTTTGGTAAAGCAGAACGCTTTCAGCTAGGCAACGATGCAAACCGAATTTAGATGAAGCAAACAGTAACTCTAAAGCGGATAATCTTAAAATAATTTTTCTGTTTAAGCTGCTTTGACATTCTCTTGTGCTCTTTTAGTATGGAAGATGTTGTTACCTACATAACCTGAATTTTCCATCAAATGAAATGACACATCCCTTCTCAAATCAAAACTACTTGCTGCACCTATACAAAAGGATCATCCAATGATTATCTGGCTGGTTGATTATTTCACCAAATTCATCAAAATGCGCAAAGCGTAACAAAACAAATGAAAATCAGAGGACCTTTCGAAAAAAACAAAACATACAAAAAAAAGCTAAATTTGCTGCTAATTTAATATTTCCACCCATTTCCATTAGGAGGGTTTGATTGGATGGGCGAGTTAGGATGTGATTGTTGTCCGCAAATCAACAACAGATTGGAAAAGCTTCCCACACTAACACGGCCGGCCGGTACACGGATTCAATTTTTGTTTTTTGCCAACCGATTGGCCGGAACAGCTGGCGTAGGGACGGTGGCTAAATGATAAGAATAACAGAGGGCACAAAAGCTTACGAAAATAAACCAACCAGGCGCCAGGGCGTCATTCGCGTCATGTTTGCCCCGAACGGGAGGATGGGAGTCCTTAATCCCGCTACCCGGAAGGTGGCGAAAGTAGACAAATGTTTCAATTATTATCCCTCCCGTTGTTTTTGCATCAGAGCGTCTAGCAAATTGGTGCACATTTGTGACAGGACGAATAAACACAAACTCACCCCCAGAACGCACAGCGCGGGACTCCCTAAGACTGGGCATCATCTTAGTGCGGCCGACGTGTCTCATCGATTTGCGTTTGCGGGGAGGGGGGAGAACGAGGGAGTGTTAGACGGAGGGAGAAAGCGACAGGAAGGAGCTTTTTCGCATTAACATTTTCTTTTCAGCCTTACCGCAGGAAGATGGAGCTTGCCGTGTGCGTGCGTAGGCAAGTTCGCCCAGTTCCCGAGGTTCCATTTTCAGCGAAGTGACAGTTTTCTGTCCTCGTCGGCGTAAATTCAATCGGACCATCAACCATTCGGTGAGGCGCGTGAGCGGGCCTCACTGTGTGTGTGTGTGTTGTGAAGTTCTCAGAAGCGGGAAGATTCCGAAGGCATTAGGGAGGCCTTCTCTGCAGCTTCCGGTGTGTTGTGATGTCTGGGAAGAAGTCTTTCCCTTGTCGGGTGCCCGAAGACGACTGCGAAATGAAATGGAACGGAACGGAACGGTGGCAATGATTTTCCCAGACATTAGCCTGGAATCTTGACGATTATTCATCATGTCAGTTGTGTTGTGCCGTTCCATCACAACGTCCCGGACCAACCCCCGGCACACCGAGATGCGGAGGGCTCTGGGTCTTTCCTTCGAGTGGAACCGCCCGGTTTGCTTCCTATCGTTCGGGTTGAGCTGATGCTGCTGGCTGCCTGGCTCGATGCCCGGTGAAGGATGATGTACTGAATTTCGGTTGTCTCCACCGGAGGGTTCGGTTCGGTCGGATGCGATTACGTCAGGGGACGCTTCATTGAGGGTGTGCAGATAAAGTGAAAAGCTAAAAGGACGCCGAGCACATCCTCACGACATTCGGTTTTTGGGTGTAGATTGTGTGTTTTTTTTCTGCTAGTGCGCCCCGAAGGATGAATCCTTCCTCCATCCCAAGAGAAAGTTCTTTTGCGAAGTACGAGAAACGCAGCTTTCCACGTTAGTTTGACAAAGGACACAGCGAAAGATGTGACATTTTTCTAAGACTTTGGAAGGCCCCTTTTTTTTTGGTTGATGAGAGGATGAGGATGTGAATAGAAGGAAGGGAAGGAAAAACATCGCGACCAGACATACACACCACAGTAGGTCTTGTTCTGTTGGGTTGGACGACCGAGCGGCTTCTTTTAATGATCTGTGTCTTTGGCTGCAAGAGACGAAGCATTGTGCACTGTGCCGTGTCCAGAGAGAGACACAGAGATAGAGAGAGAGAGAGCAAAAGAAAAAGAATGCATAGTGTGGCGAAAATTAAAGATTTGCCATTTTGCTTGACAGATTATGATTAATTGATTGTAAAACGAAGTTCGCGCGTTTTCGAGCAGTAGTGTTAGTAGTAGTATTAGCCAGTGAAGCGTACAAGAAGCCGTTTATTGGAGGCATGTTTTTGTGCCCCATACTTATAAAGCCTCTAACGCAAGTTAGATCCGTTCAGGGTCAGAACCCAGAAAGAGACGGTTGTTAGACGGTGCTCCAAAAGTTCTCACTGTTCAGTGCCGTTGACATGCTCCAAATTTTGGGTGCGTTTTTGTACCACATTCTTCTTGTTCCTCTGTGTGTGTGTGTGAGTGTGGTGTTAAATGGTGTCGTTTAGAGTCACCGCAGCTCAGTAGAGGCACATCTGCAGAAAGAAACGAGGTTAGGGAGTGTGAGTGTGTGTGTGAGTGTGAGTTGGTGTCGCTTTGAGGTCATTTTATGGGTTTGTTCAGATGGTTCCGTTGAGTGACAGATAGGATGACTGATGGTATAAGGACTCGTGAGCAGTGTTGTTGTCGTTGGTTTGGGGCGTATGTGAAATGTCGCCGCTATGAAGTGTGGGTGCCCTTTAAACGAACGTTTCGGTGTGCCGCACACAATATGGTCGCAGCAGCGCTTTCGCACGGTTTTTGTTTTCGCAACGAGATGCGCCATTATGTCTTTCCACTGCGTTTTGTGTGTTTGCGTTCGGGTTTCGGGAGACTAGAAGTAGAACGGGAAGCTGACGAAAAACTGTTTTTGTTTGTGAGTGTAAGTGTTCTCCGTCCTAGAATCGCATGAAGCACAAACTCTGCCTGTCTGCACGGGATCCGTCCCGTGAAGAATTATTATCTGCCAGTAATAAAAGCCAATATTACGGCAATAATAAAATATTTGCTGACTTTAGCAACCGTCAAAGCTGGTTGTTGGTGGTTGATGGGCCTAGGATGTTGTCTGCCGCTGCAAGTCTAGCGCATGTCACCAGTCTATTGATCCAACGCGCGAACCTGACGTGAAGGATGACAGCCTTCATAGTCGCATCTCGTAGTAACGCATCGCCATAACTCGCTTTTTGCGCCCCTCTCAATCGAAGGTTTTGGGGTTTAGTAGCCGGAGACGAAATTGTTCTTACAAAAGTGTTTCGAAACTAAAATGGCCCCCGTGTCTCAACGCGTTCGCGTCGTTTGCGGCAAACGTGGTGTGCGATCGATCGGATCGGCATCGATTCCTTCCGGGCTCACCCGCTGCGAGTGTGAACTAATGGCCCTATCTGTTGTTGTTTCGTCCGTGCTTCCTTCCGTGTACGCGTCATGTGCCACCATACTGGGACGTGGTGCGGTATGGAGCAGAAGAGTGACTCTCCGTGTGGGCCGTGAATTATGATAGTGCGTCAGCGATTTTTATTCGATCCGGCTCCGGGATTTAATGAGGATTTGGTGTTGGCTTGTGTGTGCTTTCGGGATGATGGATGTGGTTGACGTGATGGTGGCAGGGCGGACGTAACATCGGAACGCATTGCCAGTGGTGTGGTTCTCGTGAACGTAGAATAGAAACGAAAAGTTTGTGCGATTTTTCATCTAATTTTTCCGTCTGAAATCGTGGTACGCTTTGTTCCGGAGCAAGTTTCACGCTTGTATTTTGATAAGTAAACGTGAGTGAAGTATACAATCAGAGGGTATACACAAGGAAAGTATTGGTGTGTTATGGTAGGGGCTTATCAATTTCGTTTCGACATCTGTTTGAAGATTGTCTTCTGAGTTACGAAGTTTCAGTTATATGAAAAAAGTGTATAAAGATTTTGAATCATGTAAGCTTCCTTCTTCTTCTTCTTCTCTGGCACTACAACCTCGGTAGGTCTTGGCCTGCTAGCAATTGCTAGCTTTCTGTGACTTTTTTATACCCGTAGCTGGATAGTCAGTCCTGCGTACGGGGAGGCGGTCCGCCGGGATTCGAACCCCGGTCCTGCCGTGTGAAGACCGGCGCCGCTATCGGATACACCACCGGGCCGCCCCGTGTAAGCTTCCAGCGTTACTATATTCCCACTGTTCCCACAGAGCAGACAACTAGATTGAACTTACTAACTTGGGACTAGCTCAACCCAAAATCAAATTTCCCGAGTGGGACACCCTGAGCGTGGGCTTCGCGTGTGTACACAAAGAGACAAACAATCATTTAGTTCCCAGACAAGAACGAGTTAAGAACTGGGCATTGTACAAGTGTTCGTCCCTTTCGCAGGAACCTATCTACCGGATGTACTACAACAGAACTCAATATTATTGGGTCAACAGATTGAGGTTAACTTTCGCAAAAGGTCAATGGCATATTGTTCGGTTCGAGCTCTAGCAGTAGGGGTTTTCGGTTGATGATAACTGAGTGGGTAGCAATGGAGAATTGTTGAAAGTGTGCGTAGGTGGGCTATGGATGTGGGTTGAATAGTATAGCAATATCCGAGAGCAGTGAGAACCAAAATGCCAAAGCATGGTACAGCTACCAATGCGGACAGCTTCATAAGCGTTTTGTGGCTATCCCTTACCCGAATACCCAACCGAATCTGAACGTTTGTAATGCCGGCTACGTTAACGTTTTAAATAAAGCAGTTAAAATGGTTCGTGGGTTTAGTTGTTCATGTTGGGACTTTACCAGATATCCATAGCTCTGGTTCAAAGGACATAGAACAATGAAGAGTGTTTTGAGCGGCACTAGCGATGGGTTTCGACTCTTGGTTTACTTATTAATTTGAGCTGATTCGATAGTATGGTGAATTGATATGGAAAAAATTAGAATTCGTCTAAAGAATAGTTGATATCCAAATTTGAATTTTAAGGAAGAGTTTTAAGATTTTTTTTAAAGGGAAAATCGATTAGGTTTTCTCTATTGCATAACATAAGGCGCTTCAAATATAAGTTCACAGTAGTTTTGTTAACAATATTCATTGCTGTTTCCTAAAAGTATGCAATTTGCAACACAAAATACTATAAAATTTACAAATATATTTATATTTCACAATGATGTTTCAAAATACTCTACGTTGTTAGTTGTTGTTGTTACAATTTCATCACAAATTGTGTGAAACCCTATTAAAGACATGATTTCATCTAATTTAAATGACAAAATAGCACTTATTGTTCGAGCAGTTGTTCTATACACTTTATTCTGCTCATTCTGGTACTACTTCTCAATGTTCCTTTTTTGAATGAACAGACATCATCTCTGGAGGTTTGTTTTTTTTTTGTTAAAATTATTCGCATCCTTCAGTCTGTGGTGCCAAACAACTGCAAACAAAAGCGAACTCACCATAAGTGGTTCCCGTTTTGCTTCGTAGTTTGAAGATTTCGCTCGAATTCTTTTTGCCATTGCTTCTGCTTGCTTGAGTGTTGTGGACGGAAATTGTCGTATGTTTTGTGAAATTGGCCACCATGTTACGGGTGTTCCGGGGCAAACGTTGCAAACAAACAGTGCGGGCCTGGTGGTCGATGGTGTTCCGTTCCGGTGCACCAGGCCACTAGTTTGGTGGAGAAACTTTTTCACTCTCCACACTACATGTTACTTTTCACGATGCAGAAAATGTACAAACAGGTGAAAACGGGGTGGAATGAAAAAAGGAAAAGGAGACCGAAAAAAAAAAACAGATTTGGCAAACAGTTTTTCTGCCAATGGTTCCACCCGAACCTGCCCGAATGTTGCTGTTTTCTGTGTGGAATGAATTGCTCTCGAGGTACTGTTGGTACCAACCGGCAGCAGGTTGGTAAAATGTTGTTGCTGGCCCCGTTGCTAGGTGGTTAGGTGTGCAAACGTGTATCGAAATTGCTAATGCTAACAACGTTCTCGCATTCTGGGTGGACAGGTTTTGTGTGTGTTCGCGTACACCGTAGCTGCCTCTGGTTTGTACTTTATCGGAGCCGGGTACGGTGTTTATTCTTTCTGTTTGCACGCTACCGCAAGACGTTGCCACTGGTAAAGTGGGGGCAGATGCAGTTGAAGAATTCGGCAACATGTTATACATCGGGTGGCCCCCTGGTAACGATACACGGCGTACTGGTATTGATTAATAGGAACCAGTGGATTTGGAGGGCTCACGTGAAAGGGTTTAGGCGTTTCGAGGCAATAGGATTGGAGGGACCATGTTGAAGGAGGAGGATAAGTAGGATATAACGTACAGGAGGTTAGATTGGATCGTCACTTGATGCAGTTAATGTGTAGTAAAGTTATGGGTTAACAAATAGAAAATGTTAGATAGTGTTATTTAAAAATAGAGCTAGTGTGATGAATAGTTCCCAACGCCCAAAACGGATAATCAGCTTTCTAACCTGATAACATCGGAATTATGCAAAGAACTTAGATTGATACACATTTTTAAGGGTTTGCATAACTTAAGGCGTTGATCTTGTTATAGAACTAACACAATATAATTCGAAATTCTTCAATATGATGTTTTTTATAGATGTTGTTGATTGTTTGTAACACGTTTTGCATACTTTTAGGCAAAATAGTAATTTAATCATCAATGTTATAACATGCTCATTTTAATATGACGCAATAGATTAACATTTGTACAAGCTTTTATTTGTATCACTTTAGGCATTAGTATCGTAGATCGAGGAGCATACAACTTATGTATGATGAAAACCGGCTAATAACCGGCTAATAAGATTTGTAATTTGATGAATGAAATATGATGCAATAAATTGTTGCTATGAATTGCATAATTTTAGGCGATTATATTATAAATACACCGTTGACGAGCTGGCCCTAAAGTATGAAATTGGACTTAAAAAATGCATATATACATTTCGATGCAAACATTTATTCAAAATGTAATGTTTAACACTTCTCATGGGAACTTTTTCAAGTAGTTTGGAATATTTTATTTTCCTAGGACATAAAGACAATAATGTCAAATTGTTCTCAATGGTATTTTCACTGGATGCTGTGGCATATATAGCCTCATCTTTATTTAAAAGTTTGATATTTAAATTTAAGATTACTTTAACCATTTACAATGCGTGCTTTAAAGCTCAGAAATGAAACTGTATGCAACAAGATTAAAGCAGCTCTAACTGAAATTTGCGAAACTAATTATTCTCCTAAATTGCAACCCGTAATAGCATCCCCCCAGCTAACAAATAGGTTATGCGATCGAGCGAAACGTTCGAATTGTTTTAGCGGCTTGAGATAAAATAAAGAACACACACACACACATAGGCAATCGAGCGAAAGCCGGCTAAATGGCGGGCAGTGGAAACATATTTAGAAATTTATTTCGAAGTCAAGCGTAATATCAGAAACGTCCTTGGCATGTAAGTTATACGCTTTAATTTCGATATTTTTATTGTCCTCGAGTTCTGCTTCCACCAGCATAGGACCACCATGGGTAGGACACGCTCGCGAACAGGAGGTGTGTTTTGGGGTTGCCCGTTTTCCTTCTCTATAGGGGAAGCCTATGCTGCTGCGGAAGCGCTCGGCGTAATATGTCTTCTAAAGGCTGCCGTGGTAAGAAAGGCAGAAGAAAATGGTTTCAGCGCGCACACAGGCCTGCACGTGAAGGCCAATATAATGCTGGGACTGACTTTTGAGTGTACGACGTGGTCCCCAAGACTGGTTGGCCAGAATGGGTTTTCCTTTTGGATTGTTGGCTGCTGGCTGCCGGTGGTCCCGGCGGTGGAGAACGATGTTCTCTATTAAATTAAAATGGAAAATATAGTTTATATGTACACATGGACACAGTTTCCACCAGTCCACGGGTCCACAAAAAAGTGCCACAGCGAGGGCCAAGAAGCAACCGGTACCGGCGAGATGGCAATAATGGTATCGCACGGAAAGAAGCAACAGCACCGATACTTCCTTCTCCAGAATGCAGACAGAGCACCGGCATGGTAGCAAAACCGCTTTGTCGCTAGACCAGGCGTGTGGTGTGTATGCGTGTCGTGGAAAGGAGTGGAAATCCTTTTACCATTGTTACCGAAAGTTGTGCCAAGCGTGTACGTATGGATATGGGAACCGTCGCCCAGCATCGTTGGTCGGCCGGAAGCGTCTCAAACGTGAAGCAAGAAAAGGATTCCGCTGCCTGGTGCGATACAGACACACACACACACACACGCTCATGCATCCCAAACATGCGCCCAGCACAAAATGATAATAGTTATTCCGCTCACGTTATCTATTAAGGAGGCGCACAGGACGCAGGCGAGATATCTGATTCGGGTCCGACGCACATGCACACATGGCAAGTGTGGGGCAATAGTGGTATTACGAAGCATCGCCGTTGTGCAACGATTGGATGGTCGTACGCTTGTAAAATTTGCTTAACGCCGATTCGATTAATTTGTACGACTTACAAACAGTGTTATGGGGTTTTATGTGCAACAGTGTAATTCGTACCGCGTTTCGGCACGCCTCCGAAATGGAATCGAATGGGACGAAATTTAAATATTGTTGCCGTACTGTGTAATGAGTGCGATTTGCAAACATTTAATTGCTTGCGGAGGAACGTGTGAGGAATTGGGTTTTTTTAAGCGTTCAGAAATTAATAAAAAGCCGGGGAATAATTGGAAAACGGATTTATTTATGAAGTTGTAGATTGTAGTTTTACTAGGGAACAGGAATTACCTTTCTGGATTATTGTGTTCGATACGTTTTGCTACACAGATTGCATACTTTTAGGCTGTACTATGATGTAAAAATCTTAAAGCGTTAAACGTTTGAAGATGCAAATATGCCAGACAAAAGGAAATATTTCTTCGAAGAAAATTTTAGTTAAATCATCGACTAAATATAGGATAGAGCACGTCCTTAATTTCTCTTATTTGATTTTACGATTAACTAGATGCCGGTCTGATAATGGCTTTCTATAGTTATGTATTCTACAATTATCTTAAGTTAAGTCTTAAGTCTTAAGTTTCGCCATCCTGGCCTACCGGCAACTGGCTTTATGGAGATTTTTATCGTTTCTGTTATGTCCTGACTAGTGATGGGCGCTCGGAATCGGAACTACCTGGTTCCGATTGCATAGCTGGAACCGGATCCGGAGTCGGGTGCGGAACCGATTCCGGATCCGGGTGCGGCGCCGATTCGGGATGCGGGTGCGAAACCGATTCCTGATCCAGGTGCAGTGGTGGTTTTAACGGTACGCGGACTGAGCGGCCGCGGGAGGGCCCGAGCTCGTAGGGGGCCCCGAAAAACGAAGAAATAACCAGACCTACCACCCCCCCCTCAAGTACTATGAAAGAACCAGTTAAACACATCGTGCAAGGGGATCCCGGATCCGGACCTACTGTTCGGAATCGATTCCGCAAAATTCGGAGTGCTCCGGAATCGATTCCGATCAAACCATCATTTCGCCCATCACTAGTCCTGACACCAATCCTTGCGTAACAGTAATATTACCTTAGAATTATTTATTAGAACTGAACAGGTTTTAATCGGTTACCTAATGAGTTACATTTTCGCATACTTAGTGGTTAAAAAAGCATCAGTTGCATACTTCTGGGCGCACACTTCTATTTCATATACATATTCAATTTGCGATCTTTACAACAAAAGGATTCGAGAAACATCCTCAACCTAATTGTTTTCACTTGTTCTTAGACACCATAATAATTATTCTACATTCCTCAAGAGAGTTTTTCAATTTTTACCACTCACAAAATCATTTTTACTTTAACACGAAGATAAGCTTTTAGTTCGTATCAGTGAATCGATTATCCTAGTACCCATCCAGTACCATGGCAGAAAACCTTTTTGGTCTCCCCTGGGGGAAGAGACCGTCTGCTTTAAACTTCAAAGCACAAAAGCCAATGGCTCCTATGTGGTACTTCTTTTTTTGGGCAACAGACATGCCAAACATTGGAACCTCCATTAGCCTCATTGTAAAGGTTCTTTGTACAGATGTACGGACACTGTAAACGCTCAAGGCTCTGTCAGAAACTGGCCACTTTTGCTTCACAGCGTATCAATTTTCAGCCCGGTAAGTGTGTGCGTTTGCAGGGAGTTCTCGAGTACATCCTCGCTCCGTAAGAGCGCTTTACAGGCTCCCGAGGGGGGAAAAACGGAAGGTAATGAGGGACATGTGCGGTTTACAGCAACAAGAAAAAAAGGAGATTTCTGAAATTGGTTGCTGATGGACAGCTCCTTTCGTGTGGCCGGGATTGGCTTCGCTTGTGTGAACGATGAACGGAAAAAAACACTTTCGATCGGGTTATTTCCGTCCATTAGTGATGTTTGATGATTGTCGGGCGAGTTTGGACACTGGTTGTTTTTGTTGTCGTGTTCCTTCCATTGTAAGGATGCTCCGATGATGGACATTCCAAAGTGTACGGTGTCGCTACATATTTGTCGGCAGTCAAAATGTGGATGACACAAGTATGAAGTGAATCTGCACGGAGCGTTTCGGATTAGCTAGCAGCTTAATGCGTCCTTTGAGCGAAGAAGACGACGTCGGCCGTAGCCTTATTCAGTAAAATCTTCGTGAACACGGCAAGAAGCTTATGTTTAATGTGTTTTTTGTTGCACCTCTTCTTCTTTCATTCACAGCGAATAATGGATTCAGCGGAACAGGCCGCCTTGTCGGAGTCGGACCCAGAGTCTGCTACGTCGAAATCACACCCAAGCGGATTCTACGACGCACGGCGTATTAATGAGTATCAGTCGGATGGACGGTTAGCGGAAGGTTCGCGACAGATGCTGCTGCGACATATGCGTCGGTTCGAGGGCTATCCGGTCAATATTAGTCTTAGTTCGGTGCTGCTACCGGCTGGTGTTAGTTTGGACGATCCGGAGACACAGAGCGCCATCAAGTGGTCGTCCCATCTGGATCCACTGTTTGCGAATAACATTGAGCGGGATTCGGCCCTATCGTGGCAGTACTTTGGCAGTAGCACCGGGTTCTTGAGACGATTCCCGGGAACGGCCTGGCCGCCCGAAACGTCCTACGGAAGCAAGGAGATCAACGACTTTCGTTCGGAGGATTGGTTCATACAGGCGGCATCCTCACCGAAGGATGTGGTAAGACGAAGTCTAGGCGAATTCTTAATGCTTCAATTCTAACCTTCCTTCTCTCTCTTTGTGTGTGTGTGTGTGCGTGTGTATTCAGATCATTCTTCTCGATTCGTCCGGTTCGATGAGTGGCAAGGAGTACCAGCTAGCGGTAGCAACCGCCAGCGCCATCTTGGACACACTCGGCGATGATGATTTTTTCAATTTGATCTCATTCTCGGATCAAGCACGAGTGATTGTGCCCTGCTTCCAGGACAAAATGGTAAGCTTTTTTTTTGGGTGTAGCAGAAGTGAGTGAAAAAAATAACGAAACTCCAAATCGCTTTTGCTTTCGTACAGGTACGGGCCACCCCGGATAATGTGAAGGAAGTGAAGACGGCCATCAATGCGGTGGAGTGTGAAAATACAGCCAATTTTTCGGCTGCCCTTGAGACGGCTTTTGAGCTGCTGCGTAAGGTAAGCACTCACTCACCCGCTGCTCGATAATCCACTGGCAGCCCTGCTTTACGGTTCTCCCGGTTTTTCGGTTCTCTCTCCATTTTTGCCCTCAGTACAACCAAAGCTCGCAGGGCAGCCAGTGCAATCAGGCCATTATGCTAATTACCGATGGGCCGAGCGATACGTTCATGGAAGTGATCAAGCATTACAACCATCCGCATATGCCGGTACGCATTTTCACCTACCTGATCGGGACGGACAAGAGCGGTGGAAAAAATCTCTATAAAATGGCGTGCGAAAATAAAGGTAAGTCGGTCCGGCTCCGTGGATGTGAAGTTGTGAGCTTCCATCCGGCTAGAGGATTAGCTTGTTTTGCTGCGAGCGAATGGCCGGAGCCATATTATTAAGCCGATAATAAATTGAAGTGTACCGTCGCGTTCTAGAAGCGCCCTAACCTAGTGGATGATGAAGTTTAAAGAGTGTAGATCTTTGAAGGAGTTTTTTTTTGCTTAGAAATTATGTGCACGGCAGTAGATGTTTTATAGTAGCAGGCTAACGCAACGTTGTTTTTCGTCCTGTCAGGTTACTTCGTGCAGGTAAACAGTGCGGAAGAGGCACGCAAGAAGGTGGTTGAGTATGCGCTAGTTATGGCACGTCCGATGGTACTGTATCAAGCGGACCATCCCGTCCACTGGAGTCCAGTATTTATGGGCGGTCGTAGCGGTATCCTGGGGCGTGAGAGCGAAAATCGCCGCAAGCTCGTTACTACCGTGTCGACGCCGGTGTTTGATCGAAGAAACCATTCGACTAGAGCCGCCAACCTGCTCGGTGTAGTTGGTACCGATGTCCCGATTGAGGAAATCCAGAAAATGATTCCCCAACACAAGTTGGGTGTGAATGGGTATGCGTTTATTGTGGACAATAATGGCCGGGTACTGTGCCATCCGGATTTGAGGCCACTGAGCGATAACGATCAGTATAGTGCGACTCTGAAGCATAAGTACAATTCGGTCGATTTGACTGAGGTCGAGCTGCCGGAGGTAGACAATCCGAGTAACACTATAAACGAGCGGCACGACCAGCGTTACGCCAATACGCTTCAGGAGGTAAGGATGTGATGGCATTGGTGGGTCTGACCACTCTGATGGAATGCAACTAATGTTAATACCAATATTTATTTCAGCTACGCAATGAGATGGTTCTGCAGAAGGAAGGCGAGAACGAACTCACTGTACTGACGCATCTGGACACGATGAAGCGTGTGTCCTTGCGCTTTCAGAAGTAAGTATTTCCCGGCGCCCTTTATGTAGAATCAGCTGGTAACTGGATGGTTTCACCTCGTTGCAGATACTTTTATGGCCCGATCGATGGTACACCTTTCTCGTTGGGAATTGCCCTGCCCGATTCGTACGGTGTTCACGAGCTGAATGCCCAGCAGGAGATTAGGCATTCCCATATTAATGGTGAGTCGGAATGTCTCTCGAGACGCTTATTTTACGTACATGTTTAGGGTTCAGTGTGTTTAGAAGAGAATTTAAAGTCAAAATGCTGTTACCTTTTTTATGTTGATACGCCTACAAGTATGCAATACTTTAACTCCA
Source organism: Anopheles maculatus (assembly GCA_002091835.1). Classification (NCBI taxonomy): domain Eukaryota; kingdom Metazoa; phylum Arthropoda; class Insecta; order Diptera; family Culicidae; genus Anopheles; species Anopheles maculatus. Next base: position 103,179 of record KZ062024.1, read on the forward strand.
AGCAATTATTTATAATGCTTTCAAATATTGCACACTTCTGGGCGTTAATCATCGAAAATAGATACATTTTTTCACACTAAATATGTATTTTCTAATTCTTCTGCTTCATCTCCCGATAGTGACCGAACATTTTAAGGGCAATAATTGGAAGGTACATCCCGATTGGGTGTACTGCGAGTACAATAGCCTGAAGGATGCGGACGGTACTGGCGAGGGTACGGAGGAGACCACCTACCGGGATAAGGACGAAAGTTTCGATACGCCCGAGGAACAGGTGCTCCATTTTTTGGCCCGTGTCGGCAGGCCCGGTTGGAAGTGGATGTCGGTAAGCAATGGAACGACGTGGAACGAAGCACTCAGCATGCCTCTACTAACATACCACTATTTCGCTCGCTCTCGCTTCTTCAAACTTGTCTGTTCTTTTCGATAATATAGGTACGTCCACGATCACCACAACCACACCATGGACACGGTGGCATTGCGGTTGGACATTACGCCCAGCACCATTTTAACTTGCAAGGTTCACGTAAAGCGGAACCGTACTATTGCGACCGTACCCTCGTCCAGAGTCTCGTGCGGGATGCGATCGTAACCGATGGACTAGATCGTGCGTCAAGCCAATCGCGGAAGGAAGATCGAAGGTAGGTCGACAGCAGGTGTTTTACAGACATTCTTCAACTTACCATACAACGCTGCGTGTTGTGTAGCGGGAACTGTCTCACTATAACGCACACAATCATATAACTCACGCTCACCCTTATAACATGTAACAAAGCACAAGCACGCACCACCGAACGGACGAATAACCACCACTCTACTAACAAACTGCACTCTTCTTTTTTTGCACTGCAACCTACCTGCGTTTTTGTGTGTTTGTCTCCGTGTCTCTTTCTTTGTATCTTTTTTCGTCCTCTCTTTTTATTCTCCTTTTATATGCATAAAAAAACACATTTGATTTCTATTCACCACTTTATAGCCCCATTGCCACGTTGATGGCATTGCTGCACAGGTAATCTTGAGTGTCCACAGTAAACATAGTCAACCATTCTTTGTTTCTTCTTTGTCTTTCTCTTTGCTTCACGTGTTGTTGGGTGGGAGGCGGCGGAGGGGGGGAGGGGTGATTTTGAAACGGGAGGGGATTGTATTTTTGTATTGTTTTAATGTTGCTTTAGTCGGAAAGCGAGTTACAGGATAAGTATGGTCGAAATAGAGAAAAAGAGATTGATTTTTTGGAGGTTTAAATTTGTGCACTTTCCTCGTGCACAATGCATCTCTTAAATTGAGGTAGAAAACGCCTAAAATAAGTAATTTCAATTCAGTATTGAAATTAATTTTGTGGATCTAATAGGTTTTCAATATTGGGAGTTGCTATTGCTCAACGACTTCGGAAGTCCTGGGACTCTAATGAGCTTGAGCTGCAAAAATTGCTTGCCTGAGCTTGACAAAAAATTGCATACTTGTAGGCGCTATGATCTAAAACTAAACCAGCATATTGGCTGTTTTAAACGAGAGTTTATAAAGTGACTATTGGATTTGTACTTTATACTAAATATCACAAAAACAACAAGAAATAAGTAATATTAATTATGAAAATCTCCAAATGTACTTGAGGTACACAACCGTTGACCGATGTGCAGAACATGAGAATCGACTTGGGAACAAAACCAGATCAGGTCAAATCGCTCTACTGTACTGTCGGCTTTTAACGATGTGCTGGGAACCCTTACACGGGTCCAGTTCAACGCACCGAGCCCATTACAAACCGCCCCATCTTCCAACCAACTGGAATGGAAGGGATTTTCCCAAGTACACGCGAACAGTACACACCGTAATGAAGCTTATCCTGCTTTTCTACCTCACTCCGTCGCTCCTTCTTCCGCACGGCACCTTCACGAGGACCCTCCCGGTTGATGGTTACTAATCATGATCATTATGAGCGCCGGGCAAATGAAGTGGTGTGGTGGGCAAATTAATTTAAATTTTTCACCCATTAAAACAACCTTCCTCCCCGAAGGGAGGGGCAGGAATGGGGATCTCTATCTCCTCCTGGGTGGATACACACAGGTCCGGAAGCTTGAATCTTTAAACGACCGTTGGACCGAGCCGATGTGTTCTTGCGATTGGCTACCGTGGCCAAAACAGGGGAACCGTAATCATTAGTCAAGCCGGACGGGATAATGAATTGGCAGTGAGCCGATGAGCAGCCACCAGTACCGGGGGCTTTGCTTTTTACGACCGGTTCAGGGTTTCTCTCGGGTCCGTTTCTTTTTGTGCTGCGAGTTGGGCAGGGGTGCGATATGGAGTGTAGAACGCATGCATATTTAATTGGCTAGCGGTCAGATATCCCGGGAGGGGGGCACCACGAGCTTCCACCGAGCCGAATTGAATAAAAGCACCGAAAGTCGGATGTAAGAGGATGTTGTTTTGGCTGCTCTAGTGAGAGCGAGAACGGGTACGGGTACGCAGCGGGTCGCATTTTCGGTAAAGATTGTCGCCGAAAGATAATCCAATAATGGCAAACCGTGCCGATGGGAATATGTTCAATGACGCGTGTTCAACAAGTACTTTAACTGGTGTTTCTTCTTGCTTTTTTTTACCTCTTCTTTTTTTCTGTCGGCTGGATCCGTGCCAAACAACACGCACACTTCACCTGGGACACTTGCTGGGTATATTGTACGACCCATCAGCCGGCTTGGATTCAGTATGTTCAGCGTGAAGACAACGTTCGTCGCCACTCGATCGGGACTGTTACGTTGGATTGATCATTTGCCCCATTCGGAGGACTCGTCGGAACCGTAAGTGTGAAAACGATTTCAAGTTTCAAGGCTCTTGTTAGTAATGCGTGATTGCCGTGATACAAACCACATTGCAGACACTTTAGCGAAACGAACGCGAGAGCAATGGACATGAGCTGGTACAAGCGGGCCGTCGATCTGTACGCTACCGAACCGGAAGGATTCGTGTTTAGTGTACCTTTTAATTCAGGGTATGTGTCTGGATGTGTGTGTGTGTAAAAAGAGGATTGTTCTCGTACTAAATGGAGCTTCCTCTTTCGCTTCCAGATACTCCGGCAAGAACAGCTCCACACTGGTGACTGCAAGTCACGCCATCTTCATTGATCATCGTGGCCATAAGGCACCGGCAGCGGTGGTAGGATTACAGTTTTTGCACGAGTCACTCTTCAAGCACTTTATCAACATTACGTCAAAGGTAACACTATCCAGCTTCTATCACTTTCCGAGTTAGTCCAACGGTCCTTCATCCTCTGTTTATCTGTTACAGTGTACCGCTTCGACGACTTGCAAGAAGAACTGTGCATCGGACGAGCTGGATTGTTACCTGCTGGACGACAACGGGTTCGTTATACTGTCCGAGCGGAGTGAACATACGGGCAAGTTCTTCGGTCAGATCGATGGTACGATAATGGATTCGTTGGTACAGGATCGTATCTATCGGCGGGTACCGTTGATGGACTATCAAGGTATCTGTTCCGATCGGGACAATCCGTACACGGGTGCTAGTGAACCGTTAAAACCGGTTCGGCCGATGTCCTGGTTGCTGAAGTACTTCGTATCGTTCGCAACGTACTGGCTGTCTGTGTTACCTACACCGATTGGTGCGTGGCAAAACTCGAACTACAACTACGACGGTACGGATGATCTGGAGGAGGAAGATACGTACGATTACGAGCAACCGGACTACGATCTACCACCCGAGCATAGTGACGTGACAACGCCGGACTACGATCAACGATCCACGCCGACGCCACAACGTTCGCACATGCAAGCGGGACCACGTGTTGCACCGGATCCGGCACACGCTCGACCGTGCGATCTCAAGACGGATTTGTACGTGCTGCAACCGGAACGTTTGAACTCGAGCGGTCAAAACAATCCTCTAAAGGTAGGTCGCCTTAGTACACCACCTGTCAAACACCTGTGCACTAATCGGATCGGTTTTGTTTTAGGGCAAGCTTACCAACTGTCACTCGTCGGGATGCGAGCGTCCGTTCAGTGTGCAGAAGATACCGAACAGTAATCTCATTCTGCTGGTAGTGGATGTACTGTGTCCCTGCGGCTCCAAACAGTTGGACATTGAGCCGCAAGAAGTCGTTGGTGGTGCGGGTAAGTAATGCTTGTGGGTTTGAGAAGTTAGTATGGCTTTAGTTACAACCGTTCTTCAATCGTAGGTGCATGCGGTGTACGCCGTATGGCGAAAGAGAAAATGCTCCGAAAGCGTCCGGGCAAGTGTATTAGCTACCATCCGGAGGAGATCGAAATCAAGCAGTGTGGCACGGCGACGTCACTGTTCCGTGCGTCCCTATACTCGACGATAGCTACCTTTATTGTGATATGGGTGTTGGCCAGCGCGTGATAGGAAGCGTTCGTTGCAGTAACGTTTTAAAGTGTGCCAGTGTGGTACGGTTGCGGTGCATTCTTTTGAGTGGCTTGCGAGAGTTGCAAAACAAACAGTCGGCAAAGTATAGCAGTTATGTTAGGATGCCAGGCGGACGTTTACGTGTTGTGTTATGCTTCCGTTTGTTGCGATAAGTTTGGTGTGTTTTGTGGTTGCTGTGCGAGACCGTGCGGGTAGCAAGCCTCCACTATTGATGACGTTAAGAACGTGTGCGGGAAACGTGTCAGTAGATGTCATCCTCGGACGCTATAAGAAAGAATCTAATATCTACTATTGCTATGCTAAGGAATCCCGTTATAAATGTATACAGTTTGGCTGCTGAGGCCTGATAAAAAAAAGTCGTTAAAAAGGAAAGCCTCCCATCCAGCAAATCCTTGAAAAGAAAACCCCAAACATACCATTTAACTGGCCAGATGTGTGAGGTGACCGGTGTGTAAGAAACTTTAAGCCAGTACATGTGTTTTCCATCCGGATGCATCGCTGGACAGATGTACCGGATGCGTTTTTGTACATTAAATGCATGGGTAAACAACCTCCGTCAAGCGTTTCAGAGAAGTGAAGTGAGAGCGCAGAGTAGTAACTCACTTGGTGCTCTTGGTGGACGATGTAAGAAAAGATGGCGGCGTGATCTTGTTACTGCGAGATGCATAGCTACAGTACTACAAACGAAAAGAGAAAAAAGAGGATTCTTATTCTTAAGAGTTAGTAAAACAAATTGCAAAACTAGTTGGTAAATGATAGACGATGAGCGTATTGTTTGTGCAGGGTTGTTATTTGAGGGTGTGGGCCTCGCAGCTTCTTGGGTGACTATATTATCTGTTTATCGACTGCAGAACGATGAACTGCTTACGTGTTATGAATCGAGGTTTTGATTTCACGACTCTTAAGCTTCATTTATTTGCAAAACAATCTAATGCGCTAGTTTTACTTTCGAAAACTTTCGTCGTCTATCGTAATATTTGACCAAACGATTATGCAAGAGAGGTAAACAAAGAACACGTAAACACGAGAAGAAAATACGGCCAAATGAAAGCGAATCTGAAAATGAAAAGTGTAAGATAAATTCCAAAATTTTACTTGTACATACCAGTAACACTAATACTCACGGAGATAAGTCATAGATGGTACTAAAGCCACTGCAAAAATCACATTTTGCGCACCAAGTCGGATGCGTTCTATGCACCTCACCCCTGCGGGGAAAACAAGGGGTGGTTTCGATGTGATTATCGTCATAATAATTGATTGAAAAATTAAAGTACTAAAAACAAAAAACCCCTAAAAGTCACCACTACTACTAGTGTTTGGCTGACGGGGTAAAATCGTGGCAAGTAAAACCAACTTCTGGACAATACGAAAATAAGCAAATCAACATTAGACATCATCGTATGGAGATGGAAGGCGTAGAAATGGGTGTGGTGTTCGTCACACCCGTTTAATGCAGTTCATCACTTTAATTCATCTTTAGGCAAGTTACTAGATTCAACTTCTCATATTCATGCTAGCGAAGGGGCGGTGGTAAAAGAAAAGAAAATATCAAAGTCTCATTTAATCATGTACACGCGCCACCACGAAGGCACAATTACATTAACAAACCATGAACTACAACACTACACTTACACCAACCGAGACAGACAGGGGTTGTACTAAAAGCAGTTACTACTACTACCACTACTACTACTACTAGTTCCGGTTACATTAAAAAAACGGCCTACTCGGCAAGCAGTTTTCTCTTGGGTTTGAAACTTTCGTCGTCTATCGTAATATTTGACCAAACGATTATGCAAGAGAGGTAAACAAAGAACACGTAAACACGAGAAGAAAATACGGCCAAATGAAAGCGAATCTGAAAATGAAAAGTGTAAGATAAATTCCAAAATTTTACTTGTACATACCAGTAACACTAATACTCACGGAGATAAGTCATAGATGGTACTAAAGCCACTGCAAAAATCACATTTTGCGCACCAAGTCGGATGCGTTCTATGCACCTCACCCCTGCGGGGAAAACAAGGGGTGGTTTCGATGTGATTATCGTCATAATAATTGATTGAAAAATTAAAGTACTAAAAACAAAAAACCCCTAAAAGTCACCACTACTACTAGTGTTTGGCTGACGGGGTAAAATCGTGGCAAGTAAAACCAACTTCTGGACAATACGAAAATAAGCAAATCAACATTAGACATCATCGTATGGAGATGGAAGGCGTAGAAATGGGTGTGGTGTTCGTCACACCCGTTTAATGCAGTTCATCACTTTAATTCATCTTTAGGCAAGTTACTAGATTCAACTTCTCATATTCATGCTAGCGAAGGGGCGGTGGTAAAAGAAAAGAAAATATCAAAGTCTCATTTAATCATGTACACGCGCCACCACGAAGGCACAATTACATTAACAAACCATGAACTACAACACTACACTTACACCAACCGAGACAGACAGGGGTTGTACTAAAAGCAGTTACTACTACTACCACTACTACTACTACTAGTTCCGGTTACATTAAAAAAACGGCCTACTCGGCAAGCAGTTTTCTCTTGGGTTTGTAGCTAAATGTAGCTAAATGTAAATTGCACCGATACAGATAGCAGAATGCAGCAGCAGCAGCAGCAGCAGCAGTTGTAGTAGAGCAGACATCATCACACACCCGGTACGATGGTTAGTGTTAGGTTTACTACATCCAGTGGAAAGATTAGAGTGTGTAAAAAAGTATCGTAATTTACATGTACAAGGGCTTAGCGAAATGTTAGTTTGTGATCGTTCTGTTAAGATAACAAAAATACTGGGTGGGCCCGTGAAGTTTGAGTTTTCTTAGAAATGCTTAGAATTGTGTAAGAGACAAGGCATAAACAAGGTCCCACACACAACAAAAAACCACTTAGCCAATACAACTCCGTTCCATTGCTGTCAGTTGGTAGTCTCCTGTCATGGCTGTCACCGGCGTGTCATGAATGCCGGCGTGACAGAGACAGAGATAGCGAGAAGAAAGATTAGTAAATTATACTTTCACTTGTGTCTTGGCTTGCGCTAGTTGAATAATTCTATGACCTGAACGACGTGTGAAATGTAACGAGCTTAGTTTGGGTACTTGTGCTTGTGTTTATCGTTATCATGGAGCAAAAATTAAAAACAGGTAGAGAGAAAAAAACACAAACAAACCACTGACAGCTGTCAGTAACTGTCAAGTTCAAATTTAATCGTTTCGTTTATCTTTTGAATCACACAAAAATTTAAACTACTCTAAACCATGGGAGTGATGAAGTTTGGTCACGAAGAAATCTGGTTGTTAGTGAAATAATTAGCAAATTAGTGCCTGTTTGAGTTCGTGTTTGCCTTCCCTATAATTACAAATAGATCGAATTCTTATCTTGCGTTGGTATAGATGCTACTAAACTAAACTAGAACACATTATTTGGTGAGGTGATACATGTTTTTCCTTCCAGAGAGCAGAAATTTAAATTTCACAAAATACGAGAACACAAAATTGTGACAACCAAAACTTTTGTTACGTTACAAAAGCTATTATAAGAAAATGTTAAATTACAGAAATTATAAAGACTTTGAAAAAATTGAAACCGCACGATACAAATGAACGAGCAGCAATAAGCGAAACATAGATCTGAGCAACGATCGTAACGATGCATTATTAATATTTGCTTTGTTTAAGAAAGAGGAATAATTAACAAAAAGAAACATAATGTAAAAAAAAGATGGCAGAAATCAGATGGACGATTAGTATACCAGAGTTGTTTCCTTTATTTTTTCGCCTCCTCACACGCGAAGCCCCTCCATGAGGTAATCCTTTCTTTTTGGCAGAAGGAGAGAAAAAACAAAAGAAGTAAACAATTTTCCACAACTACCACTACTTACACACTACATCGGGGTACGGCAGGAAACAATGCAAAAATGTAAAGTATTGCGAGATTGGGTCAGCCTAGGTTGATCAAATTGGAAAATACAGTCAGAAGAATGGATTACGAGCAGGCTGATCATCCAGATCACATCCAAGGAGAGCATTAAGTCTGTCCTAAGAGTTGTCCTAAGAGACGAAATTCGACAAGAAGAGGCCAGAGAATCGAGAATTGATCGCAAACTGGTGTGTATTCCTCTGCATTTCAGGCAGACGCGTCAATGCCATAACTCTATCTCATGTCCGTATGGATGGCCTAAGGATATAATGGGTAAGTTTGTCCAGAGCCATTCCTATGAGAAAACCAGCCTACCGGAGCCTGGCGAGACTTAGAGGGTCTCGTTTTGGACAGTTTTGGACAGATTTGATGTCTCAGAAGCCTATTTACACCTATCTGCACATCATCCCTGCGTAAATCCGTGTTTATTAGCATGGCCGCTCGAAGTCCATCTCCATCATTGTGGTTGTCGCCTCGGAAATCTTCAATCCGTGGTTCAGTGTCGTTTGCTCAACCTTTAAGTAAACTTCTGATACGTAAAATACGTAAAATTACTCCAAAAGTGTATAGAAGTGTCAAAAATTTGAAGGACGAGACACTTATCTGGGTGAAGATCAAAACAAGCCAAATTTTTAACATTTTTTCCTGCCACACCCTGTATAGTTATCGCTTTCGATACACAACACTACATTGCCATTTATACCGTGTGTACCGCAAAGCTTGTACATTTTCACTTACTCAGCATCCATACGAACGTTTACGCGCCGACACTGGTGGCTAGTATGTACAGCAGCCATCCGGAAAGCGGAGTTATTTACACGCTCACTCACTCACTCACTCACTCACTCACACTCACAATACAGTATTTTTCCCATATCACGTTCACGCTCTCATTGCTACTTCATAATCTGTTCAACAAACGACTATATTTCAAATGGGAATCATCATAGTGTGTTAGTGTGCACGAGTTAGTAGCTACGGGATGAGAAAAAAGTAAGACGGAAGCAGGAGTTGTACTAAGGAAAAAAGAGAAGAGAAGAAGAAAAAGAAACACGTAAAACGGATAGGTAAAGATCGAATCGTACCGATTCCAAAAAAACTAACACAATCGAACGGTGAGTAAAAAAAAAAAAGGTGGGCGAAAATGATGGTTGGAAAAGCCGGAATAATAATTTTATATAATGTCTTCCATATAGTACTGTAATGTAATGCAGAGTAAGCAACACATAGTTATAAACTACACAAGTACACGGCTCTACGCTGACGGTGACAGAGAGACGATCTTCCATGGCTCCACCGTGGTATCAGCCAAATGGTGGATATATGGAGGTTCGTCCTTCTGGTTTCTCGTTTCCGGGTGCGATTCTAGCTGGAGTAGGTTGAAATCTATCTAGAACTCCAAATTGACAAAACAACGGAACGGTGTTTGTTTATTTGAAGAATATATATACATATATATACATAAAAGAACTATAGAAATCTAATTAAAAAACAGAAACACTCACACAGAAAAACACACACACACACTCTAGCTAGCTATTAAGGTATCTACAATATTTTAAATGGAACCATAGCTGACTCTCTGTACTGGCACGAACGAAAAGTTGAGAAAAGAAAACAACAAAACGTTTCCCTTAAATCGCAAAATGGGGAAAAGCGAGATAAAAATCAAAATCCATTCATTACGATGAAAGAATGTGTATAATTGATTTTACTTCTTCATGAAAAAAATGATTTATTTGCTTATGTGTTTCAAAAGTCTTTTTGAGTTGATAGAAATTTGAGCAAAATTTGTGTTTGCGAGGAAAAGTTGGTTCTCCTTTTCTTAAAGTAAAACGAATAGCAGATCGGAAAAAGCATTTTCCGTTCGCTTGGAAAACCACACAGAGAATGTAAAAGCAGAAGCGCAAAACTGGAAGAAAAAAAAAAACAGACGAAGAAAGAACGTACAGGCGAACAAAACTGAAGTGAAAATAATTAGATAGTTCGATATTGTAATTGCACTTAAAACACGAGCGAAGAAGAAGGAAGGAAAACAAACACAGAACAAGAAATAACAACAAATAAAACCATCAGACATTAAACTATACGAAATTTCATGAAGTATGAAAACGATCCATAAACAAAAGAGAACACAAAAAAATACACAGCTGAAGCAGAAGAAATACACATGAACACAACAAATAGCAACACAGAAAACACTTTGTAATGGAGTTTGGTTGAGTGGCTGAAGCTCGAACTCGAGGAAAAACATTTGTAAATAACTTCAAATACAAGCAAACATTAGAAAACATACAAACACACACACACACACATAGACACAAAGCAGCACGACGGGGAAACAGAAACAAAAGGTGTAGTAAAACAAACATTTCCAGAGGCAAGCATTGAAACAATAGAAAGAGGGGGGAAAATACAGAAGAAGCACCTTTTTGTTGTGTTGAAAACGAGCAAACAAACTACCGTATTTGTGTCATGAAGATTGCAGCAATTTCAGGCGCGTTGCGTCTTCGATAAACGCCTAAAGTGCTGCAATGCGCATGATATTTCTGTCTAGTGGTAAAGCATTTTGCCCAGAGAAGAAAATCAATAAACAACTGTTCATTGGATCAGTTTTAAGTTCCAGTCTTCTTGAGGTTGTGTGTGAATGGCACAATTCAACAGTATAATATCATCTGTGGAGCAATTACTTGAAACGTGCATATCAGTTGGTCAGGTTGTATGTCTTTGGTGCGTTGAGTTGAAGATCTGTGTTTGATTGTCTTTTTCCAAAAACAACCACCCGATTGTAAACCAATCACATATCAGGAATCAACACATTTCAAATCTGTAATTCTTTTCTATCCTGAAACTGGTAGTCTTATCATCAATCAATCAAACAGTTTTCGGGAATCAGGATTCTATTTGGAGAACTGTTCCAAGAAACTCGATTTATTTAGCATCAATACAGATTCACACATGAGCGAAGAAGAAACCACCTGAATTCAATATCATATAACGTGTTACGTTCTTCACAACATCTCCACAAGAACGAACGATGAACGAGACAAGAGATTAGAAATAAATGTAGCGAAGCAGACAGACCTTGAAAGGTGGAAAATTACATTTGAGCAACAAAATGAAAATGAAACATATTTGGAAACATTTAAGTGTACAACCAGAACAAAACAAAACTCCCGAAAAACTATCAAAACCATAGCACACACCTTACAACACATTCGGTGCCCCGATCAACCATCCGCATACATGGACGATACCAAAAAATGAAATCAATCACAACCGAGCTGGCCTCACGCCGAGGACTCCCAGTATCGGACGAGAAGAAACGTAAAAGAGGATGCTAAGTTTTCGTGCTTTAGTGACAAGCACGTGGCGCAAGTTTGCGAATCCATAGGAGTGGAGAAGGTGATAAGGTTGTTGGAAGTTGTAACATAAATTAAACCAACTCGCTGAAAGCATGGGTAATGTTTTAAGCTGTAGGGCAGAACAGAAAAGACGAGATGTTAATGCGTAAATGCGTCGCGTAAATTACGGCGAGGGAATATGGGTAGAGAAAATCGGTACACACAAGAACAGGAAACATTAGTTGCGTGCGAGACACACGAGAAGAGAAAAATGGAAACAAAACAATGAAAAGAATCAAGAGAGAAACACAAACAGAAACACTAACTATTATTAAATAAAGTCGTACAGTGAATAAGTGACAAATAAATTAAATAAAAACGAAACGACGGTTTGTTGTGTAATGGAAGATATCACAGATTTGTGTTATAAATTAGTAAAAAAGGAGTGTTTTGATTAAATTTGTTGCTATACAAAGTTGGTTTTTTTCAATCAAAGATCATTTAACGGTTGATATTGCAGGGAAATGTTTCAAACTCAAATCAAATATGAAATATTTCATCATTCTGGCGTGTGTTTATGTATCCTACTTGAAAGATTCACAATCAACCGCCGAGTTGACAGCTAATTTTCCCATCTCCTTCCAACACTCGCTCTCTCTTTCTCGGGCCGCTTACAGAGTTGTTTCAAAACATAAACAGAACGCCGTAACCATGGACCAAAAGAAACGTTTTCCTGGGCTAATAGAGCACAACAAATTCTCACCGTTGAAAATATTGGACGTGCGATCGATAAACGAACACGTTCCCACATCCAGCTACACCCTGCAGCAGACAGAAGCTACCGAAGCGTCCGATGATGATTCCTCGGGCAGTGAGAAGGAATTAGTGATCGACATGGCGGACGCGGAACTCGATCCACCGGACGAGGAGGATTATGGGTTGGAACAAAACATTGAACTAGAATCAATGCACGTAGTAATCAAGGCACCCCCAACGCCATCACCACCACCAACACCGCCGACAATCAGTGCACCAAAGGGCCGTACCAATAGACGAAAAAGTCAACACGTACGGTTGGACAATGCTGACATTACGATTGAGGAACCAACCGTGCTTGATCTGCCACCGATGGAAACCGAACCGAAACAGGACGAACTGCAGAAAGGTATCGATGCGAACCGTAGCATAATGCAGCACATTGCACTGTTGCGGACCGCGATCAACTTTCTGCTGCAGCAGCATCATCAAAGGACAATTCCGTTTCCGAGCGAGGCGAGCGACTTTGAGACAATGGATTCGTGGATGGAGTACTACGAGCAGATGAAGAGTGATGCCATGCCGGGAACGAGCAAAGAGAAGGCGAAAAAGTGAACGTTGCTGGAGATTGATTTGGGGTTTCAAGTTCAAGTCGTACAAGAACAAACCTTAGGAGAGACAAGCAAAGACCGATAAAGGTGGTAGAGCCATAAGGAAGGAAGTAACGGGGCGCCGTTGTTGAGGATTTTACCATAGTGTATTATAATGTAAGGTGATATGTGCTAATGGAAGCAGTAACTACTAATAATAAACGTCTATCAGTGAAGATAAATCATAAATTAAATTGAATTTCAATAGAATTAAGAGGTCGATTGAGTAACACAAGAGATAAGCAAAAAAACTTAACAAAGAATACGTTTAGCGGAAGATTCTCCAGCCGCCTAGAATACACTATTAGGCACTATTATTTAAAAAACGTTTCAGTTTTTATTTTCTGTTTGTTTATTAAGATCTGGTTCATAAGTTCTTCAACCCCAC
>KZ062024.1:117108-143232 GCA_002091835.1 Anopheles maculatus
AAAACAATGAAAAGAATCAAGAGAGAAACACAAACAGAAACACTAACTATTATTAAATAAAGTCGTACAGTGAATAAGTGACAAATAAATTAAATAAAAACGAAACGACAGTTTGTTGTGTAATGGAAGATATTACAGATTTGTGTTATAAAAAGTAAAAAAGGAGTGTTTTGATTAAATTTTTCGTTTTTCGTTTTTTTTTCAATCAAAGATCATTTAACGGTTGATATTGCAGGGAAATGTTTCAAACTCAAATCAAATATGAAATATTTCATAATTCTGGCGTTTGTTTATGTATCCTACTTGAAAGATTCACAATCAACCGCCGAGTTGACAGCTAATTTTCCCATCTCCTTCCCACGCTCGCTCTCTCTTTCTCGGACCGCTTACAGAGTTGTTTCAAAACATAAACAGAACGCCGTAACCATGGACCAAAAGAAACGTTTTCCGGGGCTAATAGAGCACAACAAATTCTCACCGTTGAAAATATTGGACGTGCGATCGATAAACGAACACGTTCCCACATCCAGCTACACCCTGCAGCAGACAGAAGCTACCGAAGCGTCCGATGATGATTCCTCGGGCAGTGAGAAGGAACTAGTGATCGACATGGCGGACGCGGAACTCGATCCACCGGACGAGGAGGATTATGGATTGGAACAAAACATTGAACTAGAACCAATGCACGTAGTAATCAAGGCACCCCCAACGCCATCACCACCACCAACACCGCCGACAATCAGTGCACCAAAGGGCCGTACCAATAGACGAAAAAGTCAACACGTACGGTTGGACAATGCTGACATTACGATTGAGGAACCGACCGTGCTTGATCTGCCACCGATGGAAACCGAACCGAAACAGGACGAACTGCAGAAAGGTATCGATGCGAACCGTAGCATAATGCAGCACATTGCACTGTTGCGGACCGCGATCAACTTTCTGCTGCAGCAGCATCATCAAAGGACAATTCCGTTTCCGAGCGAGGCGAGCGACTTTTGCCACCGATGGAAACCGAACCGAAACAGGACGAACTGCAGAAAGGTATCGATGCGAACCGTAGCATAATGCAGCACATTGCACTGTTGCGGACCGCGATCAACTTTCTGCTGCAGCAGCATCATCAAAGGACAATTCCGTTTCCGAGCGAGGCGAGCGACTTTGAGACAATGGATTCGTGGATGGAGTACTACGAGCAGATGAAGAGTGATGCCATGCCGGGAACGAGCAAAGAGAAGGCGAAAAAGTGAACGTTGCTGGAGATTGATTTGGGGTTTCAAGTTCAAGTCGTACAAGAACAAACCTTAGGAGAGACAAGCAAAGACCGATAAAAGTGGTAGAGCCATAAGGAAGGAAGTAACGGGGCGCCGTTGTTGAGAATTTTACCATAGTGTATTATAACGTAAGGTGATATGTGCTAATGGAAGCAGTAACTACTAATAATAAACGTCTATCAGTGAGGATAAAACATAAATTTGATCTAATTTTTCAAGAATTAAGGCAAAACAGTCTGTTTAAGCGATCGAATGAGTAACACAAGAGATAAGCAAAAAAACTTAACAAAGAATACGTTTAGCGGAAGATTCTCCAGCCGCCTAGAACACACTATTAAGCACGATTATTTAAAAAACGTTTCAGTTTTTATTTTTCTGTTTGTTTATTAAGATCTGGTTCATAAGTTCTTCAACCCCACCTTAACTTGCATTATAATACTCTTTCGCGTGTGCGCTTTCGAAGACAATTCAGAGATATGCACAATAGTTTCACATTTGTTCATCAGTTTGTGTTTTTGTTGTTTAGCTTCGCTTAGTTTTCTAACCTTTGTTTTCTTTTTTGTTTTATTTTACTGCCTCACTTTCAATAGAATAGCATAAAAATAACCCACAGAATAAACACTCACACATACAGGGAGGAGGAGGTTTTCGTCGCATCGCCATCGTTCGATTGTGTGGGTCAAGTGAGGGTGCGCGAGTGTGCCACTTGTTCCCGGTGACTCTCGACGGTTTAAGCACAGCCCGCCGCCACCGACGGCGGCAAGTGGCCCTGGAACGCTTGCAAACTTAGAGCACGCTCCAGGTTGAAGTGGTGCCCGGCGATGGGCACAACCAACTTTATCGAATATTGTATTGTGCTGACGCGCACAACAACTGTTACCGGCGTTGCATCGGCCGCTGCACGTCAAACGCAGCTTTCGGGTACGCGTGTCGTCAGCAGCCGGTCCTTGATCACGTTGATATCGAGCTCGGACCCACCACCGCCCGGTACGGCTTTCGACGAGGGCAGTATACCGACGATGCTGCCGTGCGTTCGATACTCGAGTGTGTCCTGCGTCGTCGAGGCGATGGGCGGATGGTCGGCGGCGGCGGCGGCCAACTGATATGCTGCCGGACTCGTTCCGAAGCCACCGTACCGCTGGGCGTCCTGCGAGAGGGATAGACGGATTAGTGGAACGTGCTAAGGACGAGCAGGATTAATTAAATAGTTGTATGCGTTATACCTTTTCGCGGGCAGCTGTATCACTGTGCTGGGGTGTCGCTATTAAGGGTGTACAGGACACTGAAAGGAAAATGGGTGCGAAATTTCATTAGAACAGATAAGTGAGAGCAATGGTTTATGATATTTATTTGATGATGTGATGCTAAGTTCTTGCAATCGACTAGCTTTGGTCGAGATTGTGAATCAATTTGGTTCGAATTCGACCTTCAAGACGCATCCTACATAATATATAAACCCTCTCAGTTCCGAGCGCTCAGTTCAATTGCAATCAGCTTACATCTTGGTTGTCTTGAAAATACATTTTCAACATTAGCGATAAGTCTCTACTGCATCTAGGCTACAAAAGAAATGGATGGCCAGTTTTCATACGGCAAGACACGATTCACGTCCGGAACTTCTGTTCGTACGGAGGACTGATTATCCAGCTATTAATATTACAAAAAGGCTTTTTAACAACTCAATGTTCGATTGTAAGTACTACCGATTTATTAGAAATTCTTTCTATTTTAAAGCTCAACTTCAACCATCAACAAGCACCGTATCTACAACACCTATCAGCAAAGTCTCCCGCTTTTCAATCAACTTTCATGGACGCATAGTTCCGTGAAAAATATGGCATTTTCCTTTTGCTCCATAAACACGCACACAAACGGTGACGCACTTACCCATGTTGAACTGTGCCGGTATGACGTCCGGTTCCGGTTCGTCATCGTTCGAGTCCTTGGAGCAATTTTTCTTGCGCGAACTGTGCCTCCGTAGCATTTGCACGTTTTTCAGCTGCAAAAGAACGCACGAAGTGGAGGAAAGAAAACATGGTAATGAATTAGTTTGCGTTTCGATGTAAAATAGCAATAGGTCGTGTGCGTTTTGACGGGCGCAGATCCTGGGATCTGCGAGCGAAATGAACGAAAAGGTCACGGGCGCGGTCACAATTAACGTGCATGGCAGCAATTGGCGCACATCCTCTCGAACGTGGTGAGTGTGTTTGAGCTGATCTTCAAACGATCCCTGTTGCGTGTGTGCTGTGTGCCTCATCGAAAACAACCTACCTTCAAACAGTGCGCACCACATTCGTACTCGTCCGGCAGCAGTACGTTCTTTGTTTGTTGCTGCTCACTTTTGTCGCTCATATCGGCACGCTTGGACGACGGACCACGGCAACACCAGCCACCGGACGCGAAGCATCGGTTCAGGTATGTTTTGGTGGAAATTGATAGAGCCAATATTATGACGGTGAGCAAAATGCCAACGGCTATCGGAAGCCACTCGACACTGTCCGACCGCCGTTCGGTTACTGCATGTTTTGGGTAGAGGTAGAAAAAAGGGGGAGGGGGGGAGGAAAGCTTCAGTAAAAGTGATCGATTTGGTTCCGATTTTGAATTGATGGCGGGCAGGGGTGCAGGTCGGTACTTACCGGCTCGATAGGGCTGGATGCGACCAATTTCAAAGTCCGGTATTAGTACAGGTGTGCTGCGGCCCTTCTGATTGATTGAGTACACCACGCAGGACAGTGAATTGTTCTCCAATGTCATCAGTGCGCTTAGCTTCTCCAACCGTTCCAGGATGAAAAACGGTTCGTTTTTGTTGGAAAAGTTGAACCTAGTGTGAGGAGGGCGTTAAAAGGATTGATTAAACTATTTGCACTAGTTGACATTTTATTACAAAAAAAATAGTTACGTTTTTTTTACATTTTTAAAAGCCAAAGCTAGTTAAAATAAAATTGTTTGTAAAAACTTCCTTAGTCCTTTTGTAGTCTCTTTAAATGAACAAATGAGCTATTTTTCTTGATTTATTGGTACAATAATCAATAAATTTATTGAATTTCGTATCACAACTCCTGAGATTTGTCATGCGGATTATATACATTTAGGCGTATCTGTCCAGGGGAATTTTAGGTAATTGATAAAAAGAATTTTGAAAAATTTTGTTCAAATTCCCTTAAAGGAATTTGTGGGAATTTGTTTTTCAAGCAGGTTACTTCGAATAGTATATTATGATTTCATAACTTAAAAAAAGTAGTCTTTTGCCGATTTTTGAGAATGATTTTAATAAGTAATGCAATTTCTTGTTGAAGTTTATGAAAAGAACAATTAATTTCCCTAATAAAACCATAAAAATATCTGTTAATTTCCTAAAACAATGTAGTTTGTACGGTAACGATGGGGCAAATGTCATACCGATTGCATACATTTGGGCAAATGAAGCTTTGTTTGTAAACATCATTTGCTGCGTTTGTTTTTCGGACTTCCTTTTTTGGTAAGACTTTATTGAATGATTCTGAATAATTGCTTCAACAATCGATTGAACCTTTATTGGTCGTCAATAGTAAGGCAGTTCCTCCCAAAGCAGTCGAGTTAATCTCTTTTTCACATGGTTCAAAAATACTGTTATTCTAAAATTACGTTAAAAATGAAGCTACTTCCTCACGTGACTGATTATCTCAGTACCGATAAACCAATTTCTAGTTAGTTTAATGAATCCAATAACCAAATACCGGATCAATTAAAACCACATAAACGTGCGAACGTTACGAAATTGTTTATCTTTCGCCTACGTGTTTCCCAGACAGTTCGCATTCAAAGCACCCCCAACTTGCTGCTGCTTCTTGTCAGCGCTCATCCCTTTTCCAATCGAATGCTTGAAGCTTGTTGCTAGCTACCTTGGTACCATCGAGACCCGATAAAACACAAACACTTGACTGCGCCAAAAAAAGCCCAGCTGCTCAGGTAAAAAAGGAGAAGAAAATCTTGAAAAAAAAATATATATATATGCAGAGTCTTACCGGCGGGTTCCGGTCCTTTTCGATATAAGCTCGAGCACAAACACTTGCGGTAAGCCGCCGTCGTAGCCGGGTGTGCACTGGATTTCCGCAAACTGTTGCGTCCGGTTCGGCAGACTGCAATTACTTACCGGTGACGGTAGATCTGCCAACGGCGCACCGGAAGTTGAATGTCAGTTCGGGGTGATGCGGAGCGTAGGAAGCGGTGTGTAGGCAGTACAGGTGGGACAAACAAAAAAACACCGAACATGGAACAAACCGGTTAGTATCAGGTGCGTGTTTTGATACACGACATTACCCAGGGGAGGACGATATCGAGGATGCTGATGGGATTTGCCGAGAGTTTTTGTTGGCTGTGTGTTTTCGGTTGTGGTGGGGAGGATGGGTGATGGGGAGGCGGTGGATTTCGGGGTTGGACACCGGTTGAGCCAAAAACCCTACGCCAAACGTTGGACATGCGTTGCGTGCGGAACGGATATTCTTTTTCGGATTAAATGCGATGATTGGAATTGGAAATAGAAACGATTTCTTTTTCGTGTGAATTTCGGGCCGTTGCTTCCCACCTAGAAACGGCACCTCGAATCGGGTAAGAAGGATTTCGGAACCAGCACCAGCAATCCCCAAAAGAAAAGAGCGAGAAAGAGCGACAAGCACACGCTTTTACCGTTTCGTGCACCGAACGACAGATGGCGCTGTTCGCGCAATAGACTCGTTTACGTCAACTTTCAAGGGTTGCTTTGGTTGTGGTTTTTTTGTTTTATTTGCACAGGAGTAAAAGAAAAAGCAAAAGCACCCCAAAAACACGTCCCACTTTGGGCGCTTCTGTCGCATTGCACGCAAAACCGGTTCAGCGTCCGTCAGCGGAAAGGATAATGACCGGCTCGGGGTGGATGAAATTCGAACTGGTGCAAAAAGAAGGACACCGGTTAGATGGGAAGCCAGAAGCGCCAGCAAGAGGAGTGAGATAGAAGGAGAAAGAGCTTTTTTGGATAGAAAGTAGAATCCTGACAGTTTCCAATGTCACCAGTATCAAGCGCAAGGACCAAATGGTCGAATTGGGCGAGAGTCCTTGGACGAGCGGGAAGGACGACGAGAGCTAGTGACAATCGGAAAGGGAAAATGGGGAGTAAGAAAAAAAAAAGGAGAATCCTGATGTGCAAAATGATTGATGCGCACGGTTCTGTTGGATCGGGTTGGTAGATGGAATACTGTCACTATCACACGTGTGCAAATACACACACACACACTACCCTGTCCACAGAGCCACACAAACAAGGTCGAAAAGCTCTAAGGATCTAGCCGGAGACGTGTACGTACCGCCCGAAGTATTAGAGATGACACACGGTGTGGATGATTTGTTATTGGGGCTTCAATTCACAGGACGGTGGTGAGCCTAAAGGACGTACAGGGCAGGGCAGGGGATGGCTTAGGGGAGGGAGTCGAGGTGGCAGCAAGTGCCGGCAAAACATGGAGGTTGCTTATTTGTTTTTGCAAGCCAGCGTTTGCGTTGCGGTCGGGACATGTGCGGAGCAAAATAGATCGAAATCGACTGAAAGGTTGATGAGGTCCTGGTGGTAGGGTTTTGCAGGGGGGACGAGAGTTCTGGAAGGAAGGGAGGGCTGGGTGTTATTTTTGTTTCCCATTTAATCCGTTCACGATTCACGATCCATTTCCACGCTACCGCAGCGGCGGCATTGCGTAGCTGCATTTGACAGCCGCTGTCGAACCTACCGAGGGACACGGGATGGCCGATTGGCACACTGGTGAAGGTGGTGCACACGATGTTGATGCGGTCAAACGAAACTACCACCCCATCACCACACACACACACACACATACGGACGCTTGTCTGTCTCCCTATGTCGATATGTGTGTGTGTGTGTGTGTGTGTGTGTGTGAGCGTGAAATGTTCGATTGGCACAAGCTGGTCGAGTCTCGGGGACTTGTGGGACGTTTTAGGTCGAAAGGAAGGTAGGCCAGAGAGTGTGTACGAAAGAATCCACAATCTAGGTTAGGTTTGGAGTGCCGGGATGATATTGATTTTGCAAACCCTCATACCAACGTGAAAAAAAACCTGAAGAACCTGTGTCCTAGAAAAAAATCATTACCTGCCAGGACGAGCTGAAACGTGCACGGTTGACTTTGAGGGCCAACTTCGTTAACGGCCCAGCAGGTTAGTGTACCGTAGTCCTGCAAAGATAGAATAAATAATAAGAATGGAGACGAGACACAATGAGTAGAATGAAAACACAAGCGAAAGGGAGAGATAGACAGAGTGAGAGAGAATTAGAGATAGGTTACTGTACGGACCGTAAAGTGTGCTGACGCTACAATCTACATGAACTAGAGACAAAGTGAAGATGACAAATCGATGACAGGCCGAAGCCTTTCTTTACAGTAACACGTTTGCCAAACATTCACGTTGGGCTGGTTGTTTGGAGATTTTGGGCAAACGGCACCAAACGGGAGCTATGAATATTGTACGAGGATATGCTTTGTCAAGGGTTTAACGAAAACGTGGGTGGGCGAGATACATTTGATTACAGATTACGTTGGATTGACATGGTGCTGGTGGTGGTGGTGCTACTGCTGCTGCTTGTGCTTAATTAAAATCACATGACTTTAATCTTGGCTTTTTGGAATTGTTACAGAAGCGTCAACACTTTAAATTTGGATACGAATGGTACCTGTGTTGGGTTTTACACTCTACGTTTGTTCAAACAGTTCTCTTATAGGCAATCGTTTCATGCAATTTTTCTTATTTTTCTGTATTTATTTAAAGCAAAATCATGTATTAAAAGCAAACATATCATAAAACATGTAGAATGTGTTTTTTCCCTTAATTTATTTCTCAGATGGAGGCGCATGGTGATTTATATGGAGACGCCTGGTACTTCAAGTGAATTTTATTCTACCGCTCCAATCTGTAGGATTTATTAGAATATAAGGCTTCTAATGTAAGATCAAAACAAAGATTTGTTGTTTCTACGAAATAAGTCTTCTGTGTTTCCTCGCAAGCTACAAATTCATTTTACAAATTCAATTTCACGTTTGAAAACATCCAAGTTTGTTTAGATCAATTATGCTATGAAATTGGAGTTTTCAGATAGATTGTTTTTTCTTCTTCTTCTTCTCTGGCACTACAACCTCTGTAGGTCTTGGCCTGCTAGCAATTGCTAGCTTTCTGTGACTTAGTTTAACCCGTAGCTGGATAGTCAGTCCTGCGTACGGGGAGGCGGTCCGCCGGGATTCGAACCCCGGTCCTGCCGTGTGAAGACCGGCGCCGCTATCGGATACACCACCGGGCCGCAGATTGTTTTTTTGTAACTAAAATTATCCACTTTAAAATCTGCGCAATATCTGATCTTCATAATGAAACTTTTACTTTTTTGTTCTAATGAAAATAATCACAATTTTTCACGACCGATTTGGACTTGGTTGAATTATTGTTGACATTTAAATATTGTTGAAGAATCTTAGTCTGAGTATATTGACTCTCGAATGCACTTGATAACACATTACAGGTTTAAATTCAACTTAAACTATTAATTTAGATAATAAATAAAATTTTCTCACATTCAATGGAGACGCCTGGTGTGTGATGTGAAATTCAGGCAGTTAAAATTTCTCTGTAATTTAATGCATTTACTCGGCTGTTCTAAGAGCCAGTAATACGACATCATTTAATTCTGGTTTTTAATAAGAAGAACCCACATTAGAAGAGTCACACCCATCCTCCCTACAACGGATGGCCTGTGAATTAAGATTTTACGGTAACGCATGTTGCTATCAAAATCTAACCGAACAGATATTGATGCTGGCAGCATTGGAAACAAAAGTGGCGATATTCTTACACCACGATCCGTGAATCGCTCTCTCCCATTACGTCCGCCAGCCAGGAAGTAAGTGACAGATCGTGTACCATCCGTAAAACCTCAACGATGATGATGACAATGATGGGCCGAGACACTTCCCACCCATCTGCGCCAAGAACAAGAGCACCGCAAGAGTAATCGGTTCGCTTTTATGCATAATTCGATGCCAAACCGTACATCATAAACCAATTTTACGCACATTTAGGAAGCGCACGGTGGATCGGGGGAAATGAATCGTTCGTCGCCCGGGTGTAGTCTTTCATACTCGCGGCACTCAGTATGCCACATAAAACCAGGTGGATGTCGAACAGTTGTGGGTTTGGAAAAGAAAGCACACTGTCTTGGAGCCACTTTGCTGGTGAATAATGCTTAAGCCTTGCTTTAAAACGCATCGAAAAGCACACACAGGCGTACACACTAGCTGAAGGAGGGGTGAGCCTCATCCGAAACACCCAAAGGAATACCGGCAAGCTTTCGGAAAGCCGACAGCTTCAGGCTTTAGACGGTGTTTTGTTCTGTCTTTTGTTGTGCAGTGTTTTTTGTTTTTTTTTTGCTGCTCGTCGCACTCCCCATACATTGTAAGCCATTTTTCACACGCATAAAAGATGCCCGGTGGCAAAACAAAAAAAAAAAAGGAATAGAAAAGCAAGAGACACCCAACGGGCAATTTAAAGCAACGTTGGCACTTGCTAGGGATTCGTAATCCTTCCGAGTGGTGGTGTTGCTGCTCGAGTTACGAGGCATTATTGTGACAGCATGAACCACCACACTGATTGACGAGATTGACGTTGAAGTGGTTACGGAGAGGGTGAGAGAGATACTGAGGCAGTAAGAGTGGTAGAAGCTCAACGGCTGTAAAGTGACAGCGGGCTGTGAGCAACGAGCGCGTCTGGTAAATTGGGCGTATGTAACGAGGTGATTTTATGTCGGTTTTCATTAAATTGCTGATGCAAAAATTAACAAGATGTTTGGCAAAAATTAGACGCAGCGATTGAGACCTTCAAGAAAGCTCGTTAAAAAAGTTTATAGTGTTAAAAATATGTATGTAGTCAATGTGGAGATTCTTGTAAGATCGTTTAACTAAACAAAAACTAAAAACATAATAGGAAGGATAGAACGATATATTGTTTTATTAAGTAAATCAATAATAAATAATAACAAACATTTAAACGATAAACGCCCTAGCGTCTTAACAAATAAAGTAAATAAAGTTTGTTGTGAAATTTAGAAACAAATCTAGAACCAGAGAACTCTTAATTTTATTTAAAATAAATCACTAGCATTCCATTCAAAGATGTAGTAATTGAAACGAGCAGATCTAAAATATAATTTGCAAAAATCTTATCAGGTCTATAAATAAATTTTGACGGTTTTTTTCTACGGAGTTTCAAGCTTCATAGGCCCGAATGGGTATCGATTTTATTCAGAAAAGTAATTTCCGTCACTTTGTACAACTTTTTCCCATCTTTTGGGTAGATTGTGGATTCCTTCATAAAAAAAAAGAAATCCGGTATGGACGCAATCCATGTTTCGGTTCAATTTTTCAGTTCGGCGCAATTCTAGAAATGCTGCGCGGTGAAGCCATGCTCTATCGACCGGAGCAGATGGTAGTCGCAGGGCGCAATATCTGGGCTATATGGTTGGTGGGGTAAAACATCTCATTTTAGAGTCTGCAGGTAAGTGCGGATAGGTGCCGCAACATGTGGCCAAGCGTTGTCTTGTAGCAGAATTACGTTGTCATGCCAGGTCGCGTATTGGGGCCTTTTGTCCTTCAATGTGCGACTAAAAACGCTTAGGTTGTCATCTTTAAACGTCACCCGTGATGGTTTCGTTTGGTGCCAGCAGTTCGTGGTACACTACTCCCAGCTGGTCCCACCAAATGCACCAAATGAGCATTCTTCGTCTTCCATACTAAAATTTCCACTTGTAAACCGTAGAAACCACCTCTGGCACGTTCTTTCCGATAAAGAGTGATCGCCATGGTATTTCCTCATTATACGACGGGGTCTCGGTGGACGAAGTTTTCATCACAAAGTAATGAAGGAGAATTCCCCGAAAAAACACTTTTTCTGGACCGAATGTATTCATTTTTCAACCACGCGGATAATACTTTGTTTACTAATTGATGAAATGGCAGCTAGGGACAAACAAACCCTGAAGATAACACTTCAAAATAACAGTGTTGCCACATATTACTTAAGTAAAAAATTTAAATTTCTACATATATATCAAAACCGTCAAAACTTATTTATAGACCTGATATATCAGGGGATTTTAAATGATTTTATCAAATTAATAACACGATAGACAACATGAATCACATAACAGGATAATAGAGTCAATCGATTTCAGAAAGCTTCATCGGTTTAAATAAACGATCTTAATAATATCACAACTGCAACACACAGTTTCATTGAGTCAATGTCACAGCTTAAGAAATGTTTGAAACGTGTATCTGAAACTAATCTTTAACTCTTATTGGAAATTGCTTATGAAATTATATACGCAAAGAGCTACAAAAATACCGTCTGGTGTTCGTGCTCTTTCGTTCTTGCTAAATATATTATATTATTAAACGTCAGTTGCATACTTTCCTGAAGAAACTGTATTGAAGACGGGAAATCATTAGCCTTTTTTGTGAGAACATTTGAGAAAGATATGCTATATTCTTATAGCCCTAACGCACCCGTTGTTTAAAATTGTGTTTAAAAGTTTTCCAAAAATCTCCTAACACCCCTAAATGTTTTAATTTCTAATTTTAAGCAAGATGTCAACCAACTGAAGATACTATTAAATTCTAATAATATCATTCAAAATTTCCCATTACCATGTGGCTCTTACAAACAAGATAAAGCACCACCGAATGTGCAAATAAGATCACACCCATAACCTATCCTCTGTAGCTCCAACTCCGAACCTTTAAGGTTACCCGAAAATCGATTTTCTACCCATCCCAAAATCACATGTGTTCAACCATTTTCTACGGAATCTGTTGCCGAATCTGCCCCGAACTGGTGCGTCGTGGTCTGGTCGGGGCCTACGCTTCATGTTGCAAAACTCGATGTGAAACATTAATCGACCGTTTCGCTTACCTGATCCGTCACCGGTGCGTAGTTCAGTATGCTGATGTTGCCGTGGCTGGTGTAGCGATGTGCATCGACCTGAAGAATTTCGGCCGAATTGTTGAATCGCCAGTGAAACGATCTGGTAATGGGGGAAGAAAACAAAAGACAAAAAAGCCGGTTGAGAGAGAGAGAGAGAGTACTCAATCAATCGCATTGTTTGACAAGTTTGGCGATGGTTAGACGAGTGTTGGCGGCGAAAGCTGTTCTTGTTTACTGTTCTTGTTGCCTTTCGCGCAATGTCTGGAATGTTTCGAAGTAAGGCAGTACACTTGTGTTGGAAAACGGAACGCAATTAAAAACTCTTTTTCGGTCGGCTATTAAAACACTTTTAAGCCAGCATTAGCGAAGGGTGTACACTGTAAGGTGAGTCTTAAGCACAAAGTTTCATTCGCAGAAGGATATTGCAAAGGACATTTTGTGCACGAGACTTGCGGGAAAAAGAAAGTCCAGAAAAGAGGAAGAATTGGCATTTTCTTTACTACAGCTGTAGTGTAGTCCCATCATGGTCCTAACCAGGTTTTAGGACATCGTCCTCAGCCGTCCGCCCGATTTAGGTTCGGTCAATAATTAAATAGTTCTTGGAAAGACTGTCCCAACAGGCCATACCACCCAACAGGTGCCGCCGAGCAAGACAGCTCTCAGCTCACCTTGTTAGACGACGGCGCGAAAGGTAAGCCGCGAACAAAACAGCCACACAACACACACACACACACACACACACACACACACACACACACACAAAAAAGATGGGAAAAACAAAATGAATGTTAATAAAATAACGAGACCATTGTAAACGGAATTACCATGCCCGCCAGGTCCCGGTCGCCCGTCATCCGGCGCGTTAGTCCTTTGCCGTGCCGCGTAATGTGGCAACTTTTTAATAAGTAAACATGCACCGAATCCTTGCACCGGAGCGTCTGCCACGGTTCCCATACAGCGAGTTTGTGGCAGCAAAAATGGCAAAACTTTGGCGCGCGCGTTCCAGGCAAGCATCTTCAAGCTGCCCACACGCCCTGTAAGGTGGGTTTTTTAGTTTTCTGATACATGTATACATGCATGTGTGCGTGTGTGTGTGTTTTGTATAAAATACTTTACCCGATTCGTTTCCCAAAGGTTTCTCCGGGACGAGTCCGGGGCGTATTTGTGTTTTGTAGTCGTTGTCTGTTTTTTTGATTATTTGCTTGTTTTTTTTGGTGCTGCGACTCACTCCATTGCACCGACCGACCGAGAGTTGGTCGTAATCAGCGCACGTATTAATGCAGCCGGGACAGTTTTTCATAGCAGAAAAACCGGGTGCGATGGTTCCTTGCCGGTGGTGTTTTTCACCACGGGACCATTACAAGAGCAAGTTTTGTTTCGAAAGTGGAACTCAAAATCAAACAGCACAAAAAACAGCATCTCCTTCTTCACACACTCATACGGAGATTCACCCCTTTTTTACACGTGAACACGCGTGTATAGTTTTGCCGGAGCTCATAATGATTCGGGTGGTTGATTATGATGCTTGTTGTTTATTTATTTTTAGCCTGTGTGTGTGTGTGGGCATTGGTATGGGTAACCGGCCGGTTTTTGCTACTTTCGCTAAGCTTCGGTCTAATGGTTCCCATGTAGCAAGTTTGCTTAGCGAGTGAAGTAAACATACGTATGTTGTGGTGTGTGGATTGTTTTGTAGTGCGCTGCCATGAGTTGCCATTGTTTGGTAATTTTACGAGTAGTTTGCTTGTGCTAATAGATTGTGTGTTTTTGGCGGACGGTTTGATGATGCAGGAATGTTGTGCTCATGGGGTTCATGTAACGCTTGTTGGACTTAAACGATTATTTAAAATAGCTAGCAACTTATCCTTATGCACTTTTTGGTTCTTTTTCGATTGACTTTCTGTTTTACTTTGTGTTGTTATTATTATAAAATTTTGAATAAAAGCTAACCTAGAGAACCTGGCAAAAAAAGTTTAAAACATCATTTTTAAAAGATTTTCTTACTGTGCCACTAACGTAACTTAAACATAGGCGCCTAAATATATGCAATGTTTAAGCATAGTATTCCAATATTCTATTCTATTTTCACGTTTTGTGAAAAACCCCTTATTTAAATTGATCAATTTACTGATCACTGTAATACTATTTCATTCGGTAATGATTGAACAATAAATATTTTATATATTCAACAGTTCATGCTAACGAGTCCTTATGTACATTCGATAACTATTTTTGAATTAGCTTGGATAAGATTAAATGAAAATATCCAAAAAATATAAATGAAATCTAAATGTAATTCGTAGTGATTGCAAAAACTGATAGCATGGAATCATTGCAGATATTAAATAAGCCATAAAATCGTTGCCTATTAAAGTATTTGCTATGGAAATAGCCTCCCTGCAGGCGCTTTTGATAGACTTATTTTTCAGTATATTCAAACATAGTCTGACAACTTGCAGTGAAGGCTGGGATTGGAAAAAATCCGATTACAAATTTAAGGTGACCTATCAATTGTCAAATATATTTGCAGAAGCAGTTCTTGTAAGGTAATTTAAAATTATCTCAAATTATGACTAACTGATCCTTGTTTTAGTTTTAGTAGTTACAATGAATTAACTCTATTATTTATTAAATTATAATTTTTAAAACATTGTAAAACATATAGCCAATGCTGATGACTATTATGAGTAGAAAAAGGTGTTTAAATTTGAATTTTCTGCTTGAAAACAGCCTGACTTTTGAATTCATAGATTCATAGACGCTTTAAAGTATATTTTTTATTTAATATATTTTTTTAGAATTTTTCTAGCACAGTTGAGTGATTTTTTTTTATTCATAGACCATTTCTTCGAAAAAATACTAACATACTTGAGCACGCCTAAATATATGCATATCTGTGCTTGATGGGTTTGAAGTAAAATGATTAATTTACTTACAAGCTGGATTATCGTTTCCAATAGAAAATCTTATGGAATTAAAGTTTTACCATAGAGTTAACACAATGTATTTCAACAAAATTTAACGAATAATCAAACGTAAACAATTTTCTTTGTAACGCCAAACAACCATTAAAAATTACGCCTAAATATATGCAATGTAATTATTTTCTTTCTTCGAGTTTTGTTTATTTTGGTTTTATTAATTTTCATGTGTTTTATGTACTGCATAAAATCTCCATCAATCATAAAAAAGAAACTAAATTCGAATAAAATAAAGTTATGCATAAAATATTACTATGCCACACTTTCGACACAAATCGTTTCGCATCCTTCTTATACAATTCCCGAGAATTGTGATCAATTACTCAACTGCAACTGCTCGCGCTACAGGTGTCTGCTTATGTTAACTGCCTTACGAGAAGTGATAAAATTCCCACCCCATTAGTATGCGTGCGTAGGCAAGCAGAAGCACTACGGGCATTCGCGATAAGGCCGTACCGTAATTAAATCATTTCCTCAATAATGCAATGAAATTCTCATGCACTTTATACCGACCGACTGACGCGCATTGCGTGCCGTGAGCGAAATGGGTGGCCGTTGGCAAGCGGGGTGAGCTATTTCAAGTCATACCGAGCCGACCGAGTGGGTGCGAGTTGCTTTGGCCTTGAGGAATCATTCCGAATAAAGCGCTCCGGTAGGATGCGATAGTTCCTGTTGTGTCTTGACGTGACGGCCAAAGCGAATATGTGGGTATGACGTTCCAACCAAACGTAATCCCCACTTTGTGCGTCGTGCGTTTACATCGGCACGTAAGCCTTCGTGTGCGATATTTGTTGCTGCGAGGTAACATGATGCATTTGCCCAAGAAAAACAGGAAAAGAAAATCCAACGTGCATGCTTCCATGTTGTTTTTTTCTTCGAACTTCATCAACCATCCCGGTACACTTCTCCTGAAGTGCTCAGTTCAGGCAGTTCGTGACGCAAAAGCAAAAACAAAAAAACTATAAACAGGGCAAAAAGGTTAAAAAATAAAATAAAATGCACTTACCTGGCCGGTGGGTCGGCGAAAATGTGGCACGGAATTTCCACATTCTCGTTCCGGGACGCGCCAATTAGTATGGCATTCCGGTTGCCTCCGGACGGTTCGCTCCCGTTGCCGGGCACACTTCCAGCCAGCTTTTCCGTGGCACAGACGGGAACATCTGTAATAAGAGTGCAGCAACCGTGATGCCGGCAGCAGCAATGGCGCGGGAAAAGAGAGAAAGAGAGAAAAGGAGAGAGAGAGAGTCCGTTAATTACTTTCATCAACACGCGTCCTGTACACGTACACATGGTTTTGAGTCTCCCCGGTGAGCACCCACACACACACACACACACACACACTCAGATGCATCGGCAGAGATTAAAGTCCCCGAAAAACCCTTGCTCTCGGTTGGGACGGGGTCACATCGGGGTCAGTTATGAACCGCAATGAAATCAAAAAATCATTTCACCTGTATACCTGTGATTGTGGTAGCAAGGTTGGAAGTTGGGAAAGATTGGATGACCTCGGCTAAATCGGTTCTCTAGGGCGTATCGATGCACACGACTGTGACCTAGTGTGGCTCGTACCAGGTAGAGGTAGATGTTTTTGGCACATTTTCATCCGTACTTTGTAGTGAATGTTTAAAATACGTGTGTGTGTGTGCTTAAGTATGGGGTTTTTTGTTCTTCTCGCAACATTAAATGAACGTCTGTTTGTGGCAATACCAACATTCAACAGTGTGGTACGAAAGCACTGTTTGACATGCGGACGACTGAATGCGGATCTCGCCAATGGGAAATGTGTGAGGTGTTTTTTGCTGTTGCTGTCTTGTACCAAGGATAAGGTGATTATGATGCCTAGATAGTGTGAAAGCCATGATGACTGCTAATGGAAGAGTCGTTGAAACGTGACATGCGATTAGCACCTTGCAAATGGTGACAAACAGCACGAGATGTCGAGGGATTGTACGAACCGTTAAGACACTATTTTGTAACGCAACGAGGCCAAATGGGGTTTTGTGTGTGTGTGTGTGTTTTTGGGAAAGATGGTAAAAGTGTTTTAATTAATTAACTTGCCGAATAGAGATATCGGCAGATTAAAAATAGCACGAAAATATAGCTTTAAGCGATGGATGTTTTTGAAGGACAGAGAACTACATTGTTTAATATGTGCTTCATATGAATTTATCATTTTGTGAGAAATTTTTTGACATTTGGGGGCTTGAAAGCTTGATCTGTATGAAAATTGGATAGCCCTACATAAAAATTGACAACCAATTCCTTTAGGAAAAATTATTCTTCTTTCCATTGTGTAACGAACGAGACTCAGGTCATAGTCATGTCATGAGAATGACACCGGACAACCCAAGCTATAAAGTGTTTCTATCTACATGCACGTC
Source organism: Anopheles maculatus (assembly GCA_002091835.1). Classification (NCBI taxonomy): domain Eukaryota; kingdom Metazoa; phylum Arthropoda; class Insecta; order Diptera; family Culicidae; genus Anopheles; species Anopheles maculatus. Next base: position 134,722 of record KZ062024.1, read on the forward strand.
CACAACGTGCACGTCCGTTGATAAGAACGTCCGGCAGAACGGGTATTAGATTGACAGACGACTACACTCGACTGTGATCTGTATCTAGGCCTTCTACAGGTTCTAAGGCTGCAAAGAGGTTTTAGTACCAGATAAGTAAGTAAGTAAACTCCGATATCATATAATTTGTGAAGAATCTATCTGTGCTCTGTTCGCTCCATTTAGCATTTAATGTTCAAATTTCTTAAATGAGTTATCAAATACCTTATTAGTGATGCAGATTGCAAAGCTCCAACGTAAAAGTTTATTTGTTATCTATTTCTTCAACCAAATGTATGGCACAGGTATATTAATTGTGGTATACTAAACATATTTTATAGGATGAAAACGTTAAACTGTTGATACAATATGACTCATCGTTTTTGGAAAAAAAACTCCAGTTCCGGATGCATTATTCCATTATTTCAAATCCAAAACTCACCGTGAAGTATGCAATCCGCATTTCTTTAGCCAGTTTTTAACCTTATAACAAAAACCATGGCAGACTGTGGTTAAAAGCTGGTAGATCTTCATACAAACAGACAGCCACCAAATAATTCCACCGTCTCATCTTCTTCTTCTCTGGCTTTACAGCCTCAGTAGGTCTTGGCCTGCTATTTCTATCTTTCTATGACTTGGTTTAGAAAGCTGGAGAGTCAGTCCGTACGAGGAGGCGGTCCCGAGATTCAAACCCCGGGATTCCATCTTAACTAAACCATTTCATTTCGAGCTAAAGCCCAACGATGATATGGCATAATACCAACGCTTCAGAAATGCTTAAACAAGGTTATTTAAAAAGGTTTACTATAAAAACGTACTGCGTACTGCGCAGATATCTAGCGTATGCGTTAATTCACCCCAGGGTTTAGAACATTTATTCTTCCGTAAGTCAGATTCTAGCTAACAATCTGTCAAAGGGATATGTCAATCGGAGTGACTTTATGTTTGACAGCAGCTGATTTTATTTTGGTTTTCTAGCTGAGGTCATAGACATAAATACTTGAACTAAGTTTCAGATCTTATGTAATCTGTACATAGCTTAAATGGATCTAAAATCTTAACTTAAATCTTTAATCCATACTGTTGCATTTAAAGCTTGATAAAAAAATCCTGCTTGTGAAACAACCATGTAAATTGAGTTGTAATTTTGCTGCAGCAAACCACCAATTCCAATTTTACAATACAAACAAATCGTCCACTCATTACGCGTCACCTGCATTCCGGATGGCCAGATTCTCAGGACTGTTGCCTGTGTGAGCTGTGTGCCAGGCCTACAACGTACGCATACATCACGTTTAATCATCATAACGACCGCATTGCAATTGTTTCTCCGCGCCGTGCCTAAAAAAGCCGAACTGAGCGAGGGCATGTTTCATATGTGGCCAACTAATCGCGGAATTAGTTCCCGTTTGGTGAGGTGATTGGTTAGGCTTCCGGTACGGGTCTTGCATCTCTGTTGCACCTTTGGGTTTGTACATTGAGAGGTGGGTAAAATAAAGGGAAAAAGAAAGCACAGCCAAACTGGAAACCGGATGCGATTGTTCGTTTCATTTGTAAGCCAATATATCGGTTGCGAAAGCCGTTTATCGGAATGAAAATTTGGTTTTCATGGTTGGGTGGTTTTCGGCGCGCGGGAAGGGCATCACGCGACCCGTAAATGTCCGTAAATGTGTGCATGTGTGCGTGGCTGTATCCTGTCTAATAACGCACCTACCAGCGCGCCATGGTGGCAATTATTTTGTTTCATTTTTAACTGTTTAGCCCGTTCGTGATGCAGCCCGCGCTCGATCGTGCTTCGGTGCAGCTAAACACGCAACAAGCGGGCGGGGTTCGGCCGGATTCGGTCACGTAAGCCTTCTAAATGTGCGCCAAACCATAAATGACAATATTGCGAAAGCGCATTTTGCAATAATCTGATTACGGGCGGGCACCTTTTCCCGCTAAACGGGATGGCGCACATATTTCAATAATATGCTAAATATAATTAATCGAAACGATTGCCGGCGCCGCTACGGTATGATGGTGGGCACGTAGTTTAGGTGGAGGGTGTGGGAGGGGGATTTTTTTTCAAAACATTTCTTCCCACCTAACCGGCCGACACACCGGGTCGGGTTTGGTGGACCATGCCATTGCCGATGGAATTATCGTATTCAAGTGGTCACTTCATCACTTTTGATAGAATAAATCGTTGCCTAGGATATAATTTGCATATTTAACGTGCTTACGGCTTACAGTGCGCGCCCATACTGGGAATTAAGTTTCATACAATTTTATAGTACAGAGTGTTGTTGGTTTCCAAAACAAAAAGAGAAAATGCAGACAAAAAGTCGTTCGTCGGAAAAGCGTTAATTTTTATCTAACCTACGTATTGAAATTTAGTGAACATTTTTGCCCTCATAAAGGTTGTCCCGCTTCGGACAAAATTGAGGCTATGACGTTCACAATGCGCGATGCAAAACTGTAAGCAGGTAAGCTTAGGCAGGGCCCAGTCGGCAGGGAATGGCGGTAAATTGGAAATAATCGGATTGTATGATTAAAGGTGAACGTTTGAACAGAATAATGATTTTAATTAACTAAATTTCCTGTCAATTTTGTGGTGAGCTTATTGGCGTAAATTTAACTGTACCAGTATGAATTTATTCGCTCACGCAGTTTTTGCTTGTTGTTTTGTTAGTAAACATGCACCGAAGAAAGAAAAATTGTATTTCATCGATGAAAAAGCAAACTTAATGCCGTTGGCAGAAGGGATCATGTTAGGATACGGGCTAGGGATTTTTGTTGTTGTGGTATTACTGATTGCAATCTGTAGGAATGTAAATTTTCAACCTATACATAGCAACCTTTGGTGGTTATTGTTTTCGATATATGCGCCTAAAGATATGCAATTGTATATTACGTTATATTATTTATTCGGGTAAAAGATTCGAGAATGCCCCCCCCCCCTCCCTGACGAAATTGGTTGGTCCCTATAGGAAAAACGCCTAACAGTATGCAATTCGCAGCACATGTCGCAAAGGATTCACTACGGGTGCGGATGATCTTCTGGAAGGACAAAAAAAGATGAATGAATTGAAAGAAAAAAAGGCTAAATTTGGAATTTAAATAACCTTTCCCTCATCATAAGCTCTTATTTTGATGGCGAAGGATCATCTCATCTTTTCAGTTTAGCAACGGATGAACTATCCGGCCAATAAACTGCCCCTTTGACGTCGAACATATTTGAAGGAAGCATTGTACCGGGTATGTACGATAGGTATCATTAGGACATTTTCCGAATATTTTGCAGGGCTAGTTACTAGTTCAAATGCATATTTAAATTTATTTTTCTTGTTCTATTTGGTCTCTAGAAAGTATTCAAGGAATAAAAAACATTGTATTTATTTCATAAATTTATAAAATAAAGCTAATAAATAAAGCTAACAGTGCTGCTCACAAATAATTCTAGGAGGGGGGGCTTCTCGAGTCTTTTACCTTTATTCGATATGGTTTCGGGAGCTTTCGGGGATCGTTGACTTTTGTGGCTCCAAAACTTCATGGGACGACCCGGTTGTACAACAGCGGTGCCGGTCTCCACACGGCAGGACCGAGTTTCGAATCCCGTCTGGACCGCCTCCCCGTATGCAGGACTGACTATCCAGCTACGGGTAAATCTAAGTCACAGAAAGCTAGTAATAACAGGCGAGGTTGTAGTGCCAAGGACGAAGAAGAAGAAATTTCTTAAAAGACTCCGAATTACCAGTTGATGGTGAAAAAAAAGTATACAATTTTGGATTACATACTTTCAGGCGCTGACAAAGTAGTATCATTGGTATTTTTACAGTTTTTTTCATGGAGGATCATTACATTCGTTGACTTTTCTTTACTTTCTTTGTTAGTTAAGAGATTAATGCAACGAAAATTTATGTCTTTTTGTTATCTGGATCGTACGCAACAACACCCTGCATCATTCTGGCCATGTAAATACTTGCTCTGCTTGTTTGTTGTATGATATTGCATACTTTTAGGCTTTGCCATTAATACAAGACAGTTTACAAATAAACAGGTGGTAGAGGTTTATCGAAAATCAATGTAGGTCAAGCGTCCGGCCTTTAACCTATCCTTTTACTGCCAGATTTTGCGTAACATATTTGAAGGTTTTACTAAACAATTTTTACATTTATATTTAAATCTACCCTGGAAAACCCTTACTACCTCACTCCAACATGTAATAAATAATGAAACAATAAAAGAACTTACTGTTTCATTCAAAAATGTCCTATCATATTTTCAATCATACGTAAAACAATCGCCCACAATGATCCTTCAACAATAATACTTTAAGCACCACTCCGTACTGTAGTGTACCAAATATTTATACAGCTCAAAAGCACACTCGGCACGTTGCGTTAACGTAATCCATCTAAATGAAAATACAGTTTAGAGTGTACTTCAAACAAGATCGACAAAATAATTACTTGCCGTAGTACCTGCCATCATCCATTTTAAAACCATTCATACCAGTTTTGATGGATCGGGAGCCACCGGTGGGAGCCACCGAACCGTACCGAAATGAATAGCCAAATATTTACGCCACAGCACAAGTGTGTGTGTGAGTGTTTAGGATGTGATGCATTATGATGCATTCTGTTGGCGTGGATGGAAAAATAGTTCCGAACTTAAAGGAAGGCAAGTGTGTGCAGCGCTCACTGCATTTGACTGCATGATCGATCAGTGTGTGAACCGGCACTTGTGTGTGTGTATGGAAAATGGTGGCATCTGGTAGCATTGCTAGCCCGGTAAATGCCACAGATCGTAGCTCAAAAGCATGACGCGCCATATTAGCCCGGCCACAGCGAGGACTCTCTCGCTCTCTCAACCTGGTTCTAAAAAGCCTACGGTCATCATCATTGCAGCAAAATACCATCTCGAACAAACCGGAACCGGGCCCATCGTTGACCATATTTGCTTGCTGCGTGTGCGTGTGTCAACCAGTTCGACGTATTGCAGCAGCCGCACCATCATCAGGCGCCCGAAATCGGTGTGTTAACGAAAATTTCCACAGGGAAATGATCCGCTTGCTGTGCGTGCTGTTGTCACTCGAGGCGAGCGAGTTTTTCCCGCTGAGGTGTAACATCATCTCCCCCCCCATCAAAACACTCGAGCATGAGCAATCGCATAAGCACACGCGGGCTTGATTAGGACACCCCGTACTACGCCACAAGGCATCACAGTTGGGCGAGTTGACGCAATTTGTTGCACCGTTGTTGCCGGGCAAAAACCTTTGTGGCGAGAAAAACGGCATCGGTCAAATTGGCGTGTGGCGTCACATTCAGGTGTATGCGTTACCAGTCGGCATCCGGCTTCTTCTCGCTTGTAGCACCGGCGTGCCTTTACTCAGCGCTTACTGGGAAGCGATAGAATGCGTTGCAAACCGCGATGCCGCAGTCGTTTCTATCTTGACAAATAATTTAATCGTACTGGTTTGGTGCGGATCAAGTCAAGTTTAGTGCGTGAGGCACGGCGGGACCGGGAAGGGGAGGCGCACGAGCGCGACTGTCAAGAGGATAATGAACGGAAAATGGGCTGGCGTGAGAGGTGTTTGTTTTCCACAGCCCATCCACGACACGCCAAACACGCCGTAGGTCATCTCTAGGGATTCTTCTGCTTTCTTCGTCTCGCCACCGCTATGTTTCGCCCCCCCCCTTCCCGAAGCGAGCGACAAACAAATGAAGCTTTACACTGCAACTTACTCTGCCGCTCAGATGCATAATTAGTTTCATTATAAATCCGCAGCGCAAATTATATGTTTTGCGCGGTCTTGGTGCTCCCCCTCTTTTTTCAACCTCGCTTTTCTGGTGGCTGGTCCGTTGTAATTGGGTGTGTGTGTGTGTTCTGAACCGTAACCGACGTGCACACACACATGCAAAACACACCGTTTGCCAAAGTAAACGTATGGTATAATCATATTTCCAAACAGTGGTGGTGTCTTTCGCGAATTTGGCCACGAAGAACCGCGGCCACACCAAAACGCTTATCACCTAATGGCCAGGGAAGCATTTCTAATGAATTAGTTATGGTGTGGCGCGTATGGGCAATGTTTTGTGACCCGTTTTTGGCCGTTTCGGTGCCCGGCAGCTCATTACGTACGCTGGGAACGCGTGTGCAGCGACGAGTGTTGACGAAAGTAAGCGATTTGAACGCAGACCAACACACAGCGGTTTTGTTGTAGAGATGATTTTTTTGCACCCATTAAATCTTAAACATTCCTGGAAAGGTGCGCTTTTCTGCGTATTGGAGTGTAAAATTAAATTTTAATGGTGGTACTAATTTTAAGTTTGTGAGCGAAGTACTCGTTGCAGATAGGATGTAGCAATGGGGATTATAGGGATTTGTTTTCCTTAGAAAAACAGTGCTAATTAACATCGACTGGTGGTAAATCAATGTATTGTAATCGGCTGTACTATTTATGACTATCAGAAGGCGATAAGCAAAACTGATTAGTTAATTAATGCTGAGTGTGTTACTTGTAAATACATTAAAATGCTGCTAAAAATGGACACTGATTTAGAAAGGAGCATTTTTCAATTCATCTGTTCAACATTTCAAATTTTATAAACTATAAATTATGAGCTAAAATTATCGATTTTACTCGAGGTGTAACGAATTTCGTACGTTACGCCTAAAAGTATGCAATATATCTGTTTCGCTCTAAATATACTACGAATTATTTAGTAGATAAATTTGGTAGTGCTTACAAAATGCATACTTTTAGGCGTTTTTTCTAATATTGTGTTCTTTTTTCACCTACAGTGACAGTGATGATACAAAAAAGTCGACCAATTTGGTAAAATTATAAAAATGTGAGATGAAAGACTCAAGAAGGCGGCCATCCAAGAATTTATTGTCTGCATCACTGTGAGCAATCAATATTGTTACACAGTGTGTTTTCCATGTTGTAAAAATTGGTTTCATAGAGCCATACTTCTTTCTTCACAAGTTTTGCAACATGTGATGCGTTTTGCATACTGTTAGGCGTTCATCGCATAGTGACGAACAAATTTCTTCAAGGCGGTGTCCTTATCGAGTCTTTTACCGTTTTTTCTAGACCATAAGACCATGTGAATCGATCACCCAGAATAGGAAATGGCATTCATCTAAAGCCTCGTCTGTTTGTTCGATAAATTTACGTCTGTTTGATTTATCCATTAGCACTGTAGTAGGCCATTATTGGCTTACTAGACTTATAGTTACCGCATAGTTGGATAGTCAGTCTTCACTATGGGGGAACGACCCAGATGAGACTTGAACTCCGGTCCTGCCGTGTGAAGACCGGCGCCGCTGTCACATCTACCACCGGGCCGCCCTAGTAAGTATTTATATCAAATTTTAAGATTTCTGTTAGCCAAAACGGATTCTGCTAAGCTTCAAACGTCAAACGTATACAAAATCCCGAATGAAGTCTTCAAAACTACATACTTTAAGGCGTTTTTTTTATATACTTTTTCCAAAAATATACTTATTTCAAGACATATCCTCAGATGCGTATCTACCATGTATACTCATTTAATAATCATTCAAAAATAAAACTGCATCCACTTTCCATACCTATCCAGGATATGGGTGTGCGTGTATCAGCTCGAATCAGGTCCGGAATCAGCACAGAAGCCCCGAAGCCCTCCCAAGGGTATCGTTGGGCGTCGGCCGCAAATTTCCGGCCTGCCCCAGGTTAAGTGTTTGGGAAGCGGCAATTAAATGTAATTTCATTTCTATCAACTATCAATTTCCGCCACCGGAGGCAAACGGATTCGGTCAGCCAGAAACGTCGGCCAGATCGTCCGGCGACCGATTAAAGGGACCGAGAAACCACTGCATCCCTGGGCAAGGGATACCCGGTCAGCTTGAGCGTGACGTGCGATTCGGAGGTTGAAATCAGGCCATACCACCACCTCCCCCCCCCCCCCCCCGCCGGGGACCATATTAAGGGTAGGTTAACGGGGTAAGTGGAACAGTTGTAGGTATGGGTCAGCCATCGCCGACGGTCAAGCGGTACGCGGGTCCGAAACAAAGATGCGGTGCAGGAAACGGATGCTACAGCGGGCAAACGTCTTAAACTTCACACTTACGCTTCACTCGCAGGTACTGCTGATCGCTGACGGTTTCTCCTTCGGCGTTGATTGCACTGCAAGCGTAATATCCGGCCGATTGTTTCGTCACCTTCTGCAGCACGAGACTTTGGCCGCTCTGGATGATGCGCGCGGAACCGTTGTACTGTAGCAGGATATCCTGTCAGGGAGTGGGAAAAGAGGAGAGAGAGAGAGATATTGGTCGAACAGTGAGCGAGCGATTACAAGCTTTGGTCAGCGCCGGTGTTGATTAAAGGATGTAATTTAATTTGATTTAAAAGCACCGTGGATAGGATGCAGAGTTATGATCAATGCGATCATTATACGCAGTATTTATTACAGAGGAAATGGGTTTCCGTTTGTGAGTAAGAGTTGTAACTCCCATCACGAA